>PVIY010018484.1:0-47165 GCA_004026745.1 Myrmecophaga tridactyla | reverse complement strand
AAAATATATCATTTTTAACAGCTCAAGTATGAAAAGATGAAACAGTGAAAAGCTACAATTTTTCTAGGTTACCTGAACATCCAATGTCCACAAATGTAGATGTGATCATTTTTACTAAATCCTGGATTTATATCATTCTTGGTTTCCATGCACCTCATTCAGCTTTAAAATATTCATTGTATATATTGTGTTTGTGTTCCTCCTTTTGAGTCCCTTTACAAAATTAAGGAGATATTAACCAAGTAATTGAAAAAATTCATCGTACTTTTGAAAGTAGGCTCAAAGAAGGTTAGATATTTTTGTTTTGTCATGGATTCACTTACTGTGGGAAAGTCTGGGGAAAAAATGCCTAAATAATCATACAGTGTGCTGTAGTAGTAACAATAATAATAATTTGCTAAATTATTTCAATTTTATTTTTATATTATTATCAGCTCAAACTCAATCTCTTATGTTTCTTTCAACCAATTTATCTTTTTTAATGCCTTTCATAATTTATTCTTTCTGGTTTCAAAGGTTGGGCAAAAGAGTCCCCAAGTGGGTTGGTTAACTGCCTTATTTGTTAAGCTTTAGTCATCTTTACAAATACTACATATCTTATTTCATGCCTTAGCCCAAGGAAAACATGGCATTGAGGGATTTGGTTCTTTTACTGAAAATATGCAACTGATATGTCAACTGGATTCACGTAAGATGTATGAATCATGCTGCATTATGCAAGGAAAATAAGTAGAAATATAATTTTAAAATTTCTGTTGCTCTCAGACAAAATAACTACTCATGTTATCTTCATCTGTGTCTTCAGTAAAACAATGTGACACAAGAATGAAAGTTAACTGAAAATGTGCTCATTTGTGACAAAATATTTTCCATGTGGCTTGTTTAACTAAAATGGTACTTCTTCATCACTGATTGCTTTAATTTTTACATATTTTTAAAGAACAATAAAAATGAATTATTAGGAAATTAGTATTACGTGGTGGTGCTAATTTTCATAAGTGTTTTCAAATTGCAATATCCTGAATTGTCATGAAAATAATTTTTTGTATTCTGCCTATTCTATTGAAATACATTTTTAAAAATTCAGTTTGACCTAGTCAGATATGACTAATTCAGCTAATTCTTCATTCATTCCTGATTTAGCCACCTATTTTTATACCTGAAATATTTTCTTATTATTTCTATTGATTATTTTTCTATGGAGATGTAAAATGAAAATAATAATGGAGATTTGAATTGAGTGAAAAAAATGCTACTCTACATAGGAATGAGAAGAGAAGAAATGAGGTCTCTGGTTTTCATCCTAAAGCCAATTATAAAACAAAGCAACAAATTTGATAGTACTTTTTACCAGATTATTTTGAAGGCTTTAACAATTTAAGTATCGTTAGGTATTCCCCTGAGCCTATAAGCATAACCATGGTTCATAGATTTTACACATCCGCTCTTCCTATTTCTTGAATTAATCATCTACTTAAAAATGTACTGTAATCCCCTATCCAATTGCTTGAATTTAAGTAAAACAATGAGGAAAAATAAAAACAGCATCTGCATTACAAAACAATTTTTTTCTTCTTGAAGGGGAAATATCTATGGGAAGTTATATCAGCTCGCTCTGGGTTTAAAAAGGTATAAGAGATATAGGTAAACTTGATCTATTATAACCTCTAAACCCACTATGCTTCGAGTACCCCCTGCTTCATACTCGCCCAACATGCCTGTCTACTCCAGGAAGCATCTCCAAACAGTCCATCTAGATTGAGTCTACATGTTAACCAAAAGGATTTTCAATATTTTATTGTTAATAGCGTGAATGGTTAATGATCTCTCAAGAAATAGCAAAAGTCATAAGTTATTGAGCTATTACAATGTGGTAGGCATCATATCAATAACTGAATCATGTATTATTTTATTTACTAATCACAAAAATTCTGGGAAATTTATGGCATTATTCTCATTTCTAAGATAAGGAAACTTAGGTTTGGAAAAGTAAAGCAACTTACCCAACTTCATGAGAAAGTGACCCCACAGAGCTCTGTTTTCTCTCATTTGCTGAAGAATGAAACACTACACTAGGCTAATCAAATCATCTAAAGGCTATATGAGTTGCTTTATGAAACAATAAAATGAAATTCTCCTTTCAGGAAACGGAAACAGAGGTTTTGTTGCCTGATGACCCCAAAGTAGCTATAGAGTAGAGGTTGGAAAATTTGCAACAACTTTCTCATGAAGTTTGAAACTACAAAAGACTCTCAGCTAGAAGGTGGCCCTTGGCTGTCCAAACACGGGGGTGAGCTAAATAGCATAGATAAAGAAATTTAGGGAGGGGTGGCTTCAAGGTGGCAATTTTTAAACAAACCTACATCGTTTAAACACTCATGAGATATATTGTGAATTCTACAATGTTAAGATACCAATCACTTCCGTTACCCAATATGACAATCAAGAAGAAATATCATCTCCACACCTTTTTCCTTTCTTCTGGGTAGGGTGTGGTAGATTTATTCAGGGACTCTCTGTTACTGCCAAGTTACCCATGTGGGAGGACCCCCTCCAAGACATAGACAAATAAATTAGGCTTCCTTGTTTTAAAATAGGTATCAAGAAATTTTACACGTAAATCAAAATAATTACAATAATCAGTGATAATCTGAATAATTCATCATAATACCTGATACTAAGTATTTAGTATCTATTGCGTGCCAGGTATGGTGCTAGACATCTATTGTCATTATAGATTATTTTATATTCTAATTTATTAATTGTCTGAATTAAGCTACTTAAAATGTGTTATACGATTACTAGTAAAGTTTTCATCAGTGGTTCATGGAACTGCTCCATCCCTTAAGTGGTGTTTTGGGGATATTTGGGTGACTTTTTGGTTGTTTTAATTATTATAATGGATATATCTGGCATTTGGTGGTGGTGGTGGTGGGTGTTTGGCAAGGGTACTAGACTTACTGCAATTCTTGGGACAATTCCAAATAACAAAGAATTTCCATGTTGCCTGCTCAATTTTGAAAATCCTGCAGTTATATATGAAGGTTAAAAACATATTCATTATTATATGAGCCTAAACCAAACTCCATTTTACATATACAAACAAAATGTTTTACTGTGTGATTTAATATACAATGAATTTTCAACAAAACACACTCCATAAAAATTGAAGAAAGAGTATACTTTTTTGGAAAGAGTTTGGGGTTTGCTGAGAAATGTTCATGGATTACAAAGCCACTTATGGCATTTAAGTTGTGGATATGGCACATCGACAGCATTCTGTGTTTGTAGATGTCCATATTTACAGCAGTTCTCAGATAGGTGCAAGGGAAAAAATCAGACTATTGTGTCGATTTTTCTAGGGTAGCCATGCCTGGTGATTTACACGGTGAAATGCATACTATTTTCTACTTTTATTTATTTATTTATTTATTTATTTATTTTTTGCATAGGCAAGCACCGGGAATCGAACCTGGGTCTCTGGCATGGCAGGCGAGAATTCTACCACTGAGCCACTATGACCCACCCAAACGCATATAAATTTATTCCAAAACTTATTTTTATTTTATTTCTCCTTTTGGTTAAAGTTATAGTATAATACTAATGCTTTTTTTTTAAATAAGGGAGTAGTTAGATTATGTTATTTAAGAATTTTGTTTCAGGATAGTAAAAGAAGTTATATGAGCTATTTGTTATGATGAGTGGTGTTGGGTCTGATAAGGTTAAACATCACTCATTTCCTAGCTAATCCTTTCATATGGGGAGCTGGTAATCAAGGACTGGCTTCTGATTATAGTTTTATCTTGGGCCCTGTAGATCCAAATTGTTGTCTTTTTCCTCTGTCCCCCTTAAGACTGATTCTGGGCTTTCCATACTCCACTTGTGTACTCATTATTCAGTGACCATTTAGTGTAAACATGATGGTTTGGAGCCAGAGAGATACTGAGTCTCACCTTTACACTTGAGCAGCTAGATAGTAATTTCTATTATAATTAGAGCTAGAGTCTAATTTGTATGATACTCATTTTCTTCATTCAAAATCTAGGAAGCTGAAGTCAATTATCTACCTGTGGTAAACAATAACTGAAACTATACACACTGACATACACATCCACACCTACACATACACATATATAAATAGGTACATATATACATGCATACATATATATGTAAATTTTATCTGACACTCAATTTTCATTTTATTTACTCTATCATTATTTGATTATCTTTAGAGTTTTTCTGTCCTTGTTTAAATTCCATAAGTACACATTCAAGCTGAAAGCTTCAGTTGGTTCGCTATAAATGAAGTACAATACAAACTATCTCTGGAATCCAAGGAATAGTTCTAAGTTTTCTTAGCTGTATTCCAATGCGCCTTTTTATTTTTCTCCTGATTTCATTTTGAGGCAGTTGTTTGCACTTTCCCTCTGTTTTAAATTTTGCCCCTTCTTATTACTTCAGTGTGGCAAGTATTTGAATTTAATGCTTCCCCTTTTGTGGTTCTTTTTCTGTTCATATATTTGCCCACAATTATGCTAATTGGCCTAACAGCTTTACATGAGACCATGGAGGGGTTCACATTTCATTCTTCTTCCATGTGAGTATCCCCTCATTGCAGCACCATTTGCTGAATCTTTTGTTTATTTGGTTTCTCGTTTGATTGTTTGTTTGCTTGATTGTTTGGGAAATGCATGGGCCTGGAATCGAACCTGGGTCTCCCACATGGAAGGCGAGAATTCTACCACTGAACTACCCTTGCACCCCCCAGTTTTACATGAGACTTTGATATTGGGGATTATGGGTGAACTTTGTTCTCCTGAAAGAGTAGCAGATGCCCTCTTCCTCCATCCTCTTCCTCAACCGGCAGGTTCATCACCTCCTCAGGATTAGAAACAGACTTGGTGTACCAAATCTAAATGATATTCCAGGCCCATTGAAGCAGAAGTACTATGAATTCATTGGCATCTGGAGGTGGAAGAAAGGTATCGAAGTAGAGAGAAATTAGGTGAGCAGCAATTTTAATTTAAGACCTTTATTTAATACTATTTCATGTGAAGATGATATATGTAAAGTTTTAAACTTTCAGGAATAATAATAATGCCATTAATAACAAGGACAATGATCATGACCTTTTACTGACTCTAGGTGTTGGCAATGTGATAACCAGTTTAAGCATTTAATTAATGCTTAAAATGCAATAAATTAGGCAGTGTTATTGCCCTTAGTCTGCAAATAAGGAAACTTGTCCAAGGTCACTTGGTTTGTAAACTATAAAAATGAGATTTGAACCCTGCTTTGTCTGACTCTGAAACTCATGTTCCTAGCCCTGCAGAGAAAGTAGAGAGAACGTTTTCTCTGTAGTGTTAAAAAAAACCAAATCTATATTTGGTAATGTCTCTAAATGACATGGATTCTGCCAGCTAGTGTAGTTTGGGAAATGAATTGTTAACAGACCTTTTATTGATGTCTCATAGTGACTTTAAAGACATTTCTCTAAGAACAACTTTAAATGAACAAAATTTCAAATGTCTCAGGAAAATACAATTGACAAAGTAGTACTTCAAAAATCCAATACACCGACACAACAGAAAATATAAAAGAAAATAACAACTTTGATTGTAAATGCATCAAGGTATTGAACTCAACTTCAAAAGAATGCTGCAAAAGACTTTAAGAGTAACACCAATATTTTATTAGACCACAGTGATCTACGTTGGAAGTCTTTAAAGTTGAATACCCGTAAATAACTAAAGTACACAACTTTAGAATCCAGAATAAAACTGCTTGGTCCCTCTAATCATCTGTTCATAAAGACTTTTGAATTGCAAAAGAAAATCATATTTGGATCTCATGTATGGATATTGCTCATGGAGAATTGAGAAATTATTGAAACTTCAACTAGATGTTGCTCTACCAAAAAAAAAAAAAAAAGCTAGTCTCAGTCAGAAAAAATATTACTATATCCTCGAAAAGTAGGGGCAAGTGTCAGAAGCATATGCTTAAAATTGACACCACAAGTTATTAGCTGGGTAGCCGTGGTTGAATCACTTACACACTTAGAGCTTAGAAATTCACATCTTATGCCAGGATACCAGTTCCTACATTCCAGTCTGGAAAAAGATTACATGAAATTAAGAATGTCAAGTGCTTTTGGTTATGGGCACTTAGTATATCTTCAATATATCACCAATACTATGAAGTATAAATTTTCAGATTCAAAACATTCAGCTAAAAAAAATCTGAATTTTTGAGATGTATCAGATCCTGAAGAAAGCTCATGAATATCTTACTTGCTTATTTTATTCTTGGCATTCTTCCATCTTCATTTTCTCGTTTAGTTGGAAAATCAGCTCATATATATTTTGATAGATTGTGTCTTTCATGGATTTGGTCCATTTCATCTAAGTTATTTTATATCTTGAAATACAATGTACTTTTTTCTTTTACAAGTTCTTGCAATAAAAGTTTGAAAATTTGTGAACACAGAAAAGCAAAAAGAAGAAATATAAATCTTTATACCTATTACAACCCCACAGCTAGTTTTATTTTATATACTTCTTTTCATTCCATTTTCTTTATATATGTGTACATGGTAATTCAATAAATATTTGATTACCCATATAATAGGCCTTATGCTAGATGCAATCACACAACATCTGGTATTGTTTTTACTCCCATTTCATAGTTGCATTTGGGACTTACCTTTTAATCGACATATTACTGACAACGTTGCTTGAATACAGATATTGGCATAGTCAATGCATATTGACTATGTAGTCCTTTGGTTTCCTTGTTTCCACGACCCAGATGAGGTTAGTTAACTTCCTATGACTTTTTTTTTTTTTTTTTTTGAGGTGGGGAGGGAGTTTCAGAGAACTATCTTTTAGCAGTGATTCTGTGCTTCCCCAAGGCTTTTGCTGACCTGGGGACTCTTGAAGGTGTATCTTTGAACTGACCAGCCCAGCTCCTTCTGCTAATGAGATGCCTCTCAGTTCAGACACTTGTCAAAAAGCATGTTTGCTTATTTGCAACCTCCTTCAAACTGCTGCAAAAAATACAAAATCTCTGAGATTCTTGACTATGATTTTTGAAAATTTCTCACTTGTTTTTTTGGGCTTTTTTTCCACAATGTACCTATAATTTATGTTCTAGTATTTTGATAGATGCAAAAGACTCTGCTCCATTAAAAATGGTTCATTGTTGGCTATGGTGGCTCAACAGGCAGAGTTCTCACCTGCCATGCCGGAGACCCGGGTTTGATTTCTGGTGCCTGCCCATGCAAAAAAAAAAAAAATCTAACCAAAGTAAATCATGCCACCCCACTGAGATTTTTAGTTCAGCCCTGGGCTGTGTTTTAGGGAAGTTTTTCTTCTGATCAAGATAGTAATTCTCTGTTTGTAGCCAAGGAAAATCTTCCTTCTGGAATTATATATAGTTCCTTATCCTCTTGGTATCAAAATCAAGGTATTTCATAAGAAATGCTAAAAGCAACTGTGAGATCATAAATGCCAAGTTTAATTTAAAAACTTTTCATTTTCTAGTTCTTTATATACATGATTATGGTTTCTGTGCAAATTGAGAGGTTTCCTAATTACTTTGCTCAGTAATGTCAGGGCAGGATTAGTTTCCACCTGGAAGTGCAGGCACCAACCCAATTACTGTCGCTCTGCCTGTGAGGATTGTTAATCCACTGTAATATAGTTCTAACATAGTTTGGTTAAAAAAAAAACTTCCTTCCTTAGGATTTCACAGCTATAGTGCTGTTTACTAAAAATACAGTGTATTTGGGAAAATTCTGCTGCAAAATATTGACTTAGGTTGCATCTCAATAAGCAGACCTCAATTATATGACCTCCAAATATATAGAGTTCCAGAATAGCAGTGTTGGGAAGGATTTATAGAGACCATCTATTCCTTTTGGGTTCCTATGAGGAAAGTTGACAAACTTGCAATCACAGATCTAACAAATGGCAAAGCCAGGCCTTGAGCTCAGGTCCCTTAATGGTATTAGATCCAAGGTCCAGTGTATATTCCATCAATTTGATTTGCTTTGATTATATACCTTTAGCATAAAATTTCTTGTACTTAGAGGTCTGTTGTTCATATATTGCAGATGGCCTTTTGATAAGTAGACCACAAAAATATAGTCGATACCATTCAATGTAAGAATTTCCTAGAGAGTTAGAGTAATGCTTTTGTGTATGTGATTTGTATAAATGAGACCTAAAGGCATAGAGAAAAATAAAAGGGTGATAATTGAAAAAGATGTAGTGGTCTTCCAAGTAATTCATTCACACTTTCTTCAAAATACCAAGAGGGAACAATTTGTAATTTGTGATAAAATTTTACAGTATGCCTTGGGACAACCCTAAAAGTGAGGCTCTTTTAGAGTTACACTTTGGGGTAAACACTTTGATATCTCAGCAGCTCAATACTAGAAACATTATTGAAAATTTTAGTTAGTATGTAAACAGCATCCATAGACATTTATTTTGTTTGGCAGTAATATAGGTTAAGGCACAACGGGTTTAATGAATTTTCTGGATGTTAAAAATTATACTTTTATTTTCAGAGTAAATGTAAAGGCAACAAACATATATCATCTGTTGTCTTTCAAAGTTGGAGCTTCATGAAGTAGCACAGTATATAAATATACATCATTTTGGCTTGAAATCTGTGTGTAACTGAAAACGTCACACCAGCAGATTGGTTGTACCTTCTAAGCCGGACAGATTGTTTCAGTTTCCAGGGACTTTGTTAGATTCATAATCCTAGGACCAGTTCTTTTGATTTTTATCTTTTTGTATGGTATTCACAAATAAAGCCCTCTTAAGAAAGTTCTAAGGAACTTAGCACTTCAAGGAACACTGGAGATAAGAGGGAAGTGCATCAGAGGCAATGCCAAATTCAGGCTCCCTGCCTTCTTGTGACCATCAACTGGTCTTAGATTCCTGCAGAACATTGCCCATGAAATAGCCAAATAACTTAGCTTTGCTTGAAAACAAAGTTTATTCCATAAATCCCAGATTCCTTTCTTAATACTGGGACCCGATTCAATGAGTTAGAAGGGAGCCAGTATAGTGTAGTAGTTGAGAATTTGGCATTGAAGTCAAAATGGTAAGTTTGAATTCCATTTTGTATTTGCTGTTTTACTTGGGTAAGTTATTTAACCACTTGAACCCGAAGTTTTTCCATCTTTAAAATGCGGAAAATAATAATTATACCAATTTCATAGCATTGTTATGAGAATTAAGTGCAATAATGCGTGGACAATGCTTGTCACATTCATGGACCTTAGTTATCTGAGTGGTCACGGTCAAGTATAATGAGGATGACTATGATGCCGATGGCATCCCTCCTGCCCTCAAGTGCTGCAGCCCAGAGAGCCCATTGAGCAAAACCACTCTTCTGTTCCTGGAAAAATGTCCCAGTGTGTCTCCCAAGCTGAGTGACCAGACCGAAAATAAAAATGGGAGGGAAAGAGAGGGTGAGGCCAGAGAGAAAGCGAGAGAGAGAGAGAGAGGCTTATCACAACCTTTAGAAGGCCTGTGTTTTTTTGCTTTCAATACTTACTATTTATAAGTATTTCTTCATCTTAGCTGTGGGAGTTATATTCCTCTAGAAAATACCGTGGTAGGTGGGAATCTTAAAAAAGATATCAAGACCTCCTTTCTACTTCTAAAGAAAACTGAAGACAGAGAGAGAGAGAGAGAGAGAGAGAGAGAGAGAGAAAGGTCACAATGTTACCAGTTCACCACATCTCTCAGTTAAATTGAAATTGAAAAAAATATCATTTATAAAGATTTAAAAAGCTTCCAAAGCATTGTAAAGCTAAATCTTAAAATTCTAGTCTTGATAAAGAAAATAGATTATGATATAAAATATTTTGTCATCGAATGCACTCTTTCTTGCTTATAATCTCAACAAGGACGTGTTATATAGAATTTACAAAGTTTTCTTTACACAGAAAAGGTCAACTAGAGTCAGCCAAATCTAGATTTATCACAATGGTTTACCATGTTGGTGATCTACATATTTATTAAAGCTCAAACATTTGTAGCTTAACTAGTGTATAACCAGTACTATTAAATGCCTGACTACAGAAATAAGTAAGCCCTCAACATTTTATCTCCTAGTGGGAGCAACACATACCATGTTCCCATCACACTTTGTTCAAGCTTGTTTTGGAGCAATTGCACAAGTTATCAGTTGCTATATGTGTGTCTGCTGCACACAATAATCTCTGAGCTCCTTGAGGCATGTGCATTTCTCATTGTTGTTAACCTACATGTGACACAAAAGAAATTCTTAATAAATCTTTGCTGAAAAACTGATGGGTTTAAGGAGACGAGTTGAATTGTTTACTTGTAAAGATAAGTTAAGAAGTCTGAATGAGAACATATATTTCCATTCATGACGGAGCATAAGTAAAAAGGGAAAGATTTACCTTCCCTCTAGAAACAATTTAAAAAGGAGGTAAAATATGTGAAGCAACAGTTCTCAACACATTGACCATCAGACAATGAAAGATAGAAATCACTGAGAGATGAGAAACAAAGGGAATGAGCTGAGATTGGCCAGGGTACTACAGAAAGTTCCCAGGCCACAGCCTAGAGAGACAGAACCTGATCATGGCCTCATTTTCTCCCTGAATTGAGAAGATGGAGCTGGAAGAATCGGGAGACCAAGGCATTTCCTCCTGACTGTGACCCTCTGTAGTGCAGGTCACAATGGTTAAGAGGAGAGAGCTGTACAGACAGAGAACCCTGACAAAATGCTGAGGATCCCCCTAAAGTAGTCAGAATTTGTGTGTTTGTGTCTGTGTGTGTGTGTGTGTGTGTGTGTGTGTGTGTTTGCATGTAAGGCCAGGGCAAGAACCACCCAAAAGGATTAGAGGAAACCTTTCTTAGCACTCACACAGGCCCTTGAATAGTACATATTCCTAGAAGCCAGAGTAGAAATCCATATCATGAGTCTTGATATTTATGAATACATATAGTAGGGCATTTGAAGAGGGAAAAGGAGTTGTTCTTGTTAATTATTGTAGGGGCGAACCATTCACTGTAGTTATTGAATTCAAACTTGAAATTATCCTGTTGACCTGGTTTAGTATAAACAGCTTCCTAAAGACAGCTTGTCCAGGTCTTCTTCCCAACGTCATCTACGAGGACCATATTTTAGGAGGCCAGATAGTTGGGGCACTTTGCTCATCTCAGCCAAAGTCCCAGCCTCTTTCTCGTTGGTTTAATAGTACCATTGGCTCAGAAACAATGCCTTGCCCCTCTTCCTTTGTACTGGAACCTCATAAGGTGTTGAGGAGAAGGTGAAGCTCTAACACTCCTGTGGAGGTAAATCCAACAAATGGATTCACTGGTCAAGATGGAAGATGTTATAAATGATGCTGGCACAATTACTTTGATATATTAAGTCTGGCCTTAATCTGTTTGAGGTGATTTCATAGATAGTGAAGTTTGATGGTATAGTTACTAGACTCAGAGAGAGAAGGCTTGGATTGAAATCTGAGTTCTTCCACTCTACTGATTAAACTGTCTAAGCCTTAGCATCTTTCATCTACGTTATAATGGGGATTCCCATATGTTCCCTGCCTATTTCTTTGAGTAATTGTATAAATACATTCATGTTAAGTGCCATGCTTTCTTATTTAGTGTTATGCAAATATAAAATACTCTTTTTACATTTATCTACCTTTTATATTACTGATTTCACTTATGATTACTTTTTTTGTTGTTTTCTGGGAAAGGAGTCAGAGACTCATTCTCCAGTGATACCTTATAATAACTTTAAAGTTCTCCATTGTTTGAGAATGATGGAGAAACATGACATTGGAGATAGATTTTGTTGGAGAGATATCTTTGGGATTTTATATTTTAAACATTGATTATTTGATATCTTAGTCATCATTATAACCATCCTCTATATAAAAGCAAGACTCTAAAGGGTATCAATATATATACCATATAAAGTATGCATTTTTATAGCTCTAAAAGCTTTTATTTATTTCAAGTAGTTGAGTAATACCTTGCTGTAAAACAACCAACAATCAATTAAACTAAAATAAAAAACAAAAGTAAATAATTAAAACCCAACCCTATTTTCATTGAGTCAAATGGATTAAGTTGAGCAAGACTTCAGTCTCAAGATTATGAATTATTAACTTTTAAGACCTGTTCTTTCTATGGCCATATGTAACAATTTATTTTAAGCTGTTATCAAATGCAGGAGTCAGTAAATGAATAGTCAATATACACATCAGCTCAAGAGATCCTCCTCCATACATACATATACTCACACCATTATCTATTCTTTTTTGTGTAGTATGAACCTGGATTTTAGTAAGACTGAGTGTGCCTATCTGACAAAATTAGACTCAATTTGTTTTCTTTAGGTATTTAATTGTGTTCCATAAACTGATGCATGAAGCAGTCCACAGTGTCTTGGTGAAAATTGTATTGTATGGTTAGAAAATGTTTTTCTTCTATAAATGCCATCAATTCATCATAGCTTCTTAAAATAGTTGAGCTTATCTCCATCACATTTCCATGTCCCCATAGAAATAACTATCAATTTAGAGTTTATTTTTATAGAATTGTGTTTCAAACTGTTGAAATGCATCTATCTATTTCTGTCTACCTATTTGTCCATCCATCCATCCATTTATCTATCTATCTATCTATCTATCTATCTATCTATCTATCTATCTATCTATCTATCTATCTGTCATCATCTAATCTGTACGTGTGCATGTGTGTTTAAATCAACAACGTGCTAACAAAACTATAGCAGGAGCTATTGTGTCCCCTTTCTTTTCAAAACCACATGTTTTAAATGTTTGTAAATATCATGGGAAAAATACCTCTCAAATTTAAACTAAAGCATGTAAAGAATCAAAAGCTCTTTGATGCTACAGGATGAGTATTATACAAGATTTTACAAGCATTTGGTGTTACAAACACTATGAAAGAGAGAAGTAGGCTTAATGATTCTTAACATATTTTCCAAACTTCTAAGTTGATAGCACTTTGCTATTCTTTTCGTATTGACCCTTTTTTAGACAAATGTATTCCTGGAAGAAATTTTTATTTAATTTTCTTATAAAAACTAACAATTTCTTATAAATGGTTTTATTTTTTATTTCTCACAATACTGACATAACACTTAGCTTTTATAAAAAAAAAAAAAGCAACTATTAAAAAAGGCCTTTGAATCCACACCTGAGAATTAAGAAATCTCTGGGCTTTGCTTTTGAAAATGTATGACTATGAGATTAAATCCACCAATACATTCTTTTTCTCATATGTGCATTTCTTATCAGATACTGGAGAAGGCAATGAAAAATGTAAGAGCAAACAGTAGGGAACAATGGTTCTTTATTAAGTAGCTTTAAAGACACAGTTTCATAAACTGTGGAACACTGAAAAATATAGACAGTATTGATTAAATATTTCCAGGCAAGGAGTCTTTTTGAGTAAATGATTATAAAAATTAACTGGAAAATTTTGTGTTTAGTGCAATGACCTGAATACTATAGCTATGTTTCTTATGTTTTTATTCTACATGTAAGGTCAATATTAATCATTTCTTATGATATTTTATATGCTAGCAAACTTTGATTATAGATTTGCAATTAAAATTTTCTTTCTCAAATAGGCAGTTTTCACAATAGTTTTTATTTCCAATTAGAGCAGTGTAATCATTTTGAATAATTAAAAATACAATTTTTAATGTAAAGTTTCTCAGATAGTTGGTAATGACAAAATGTAATCTTTTCCTCAAAACCTTTTTAAAATGATGGTTTAAAGAAGACATTATCTCATTTGTCTCTAGTATTTGGCTAACATTGAATTTGGAATAATTAGAAAATCGTCTTCCTGATTCTCTTTTTAGTTGATCTGAGTTGACTTAATTTGAAATTTATACATTTCTCATTCATTGAACAATTCAATATCAATATTAGCTGTGAAGAGGTGTGAGCTGTCGCCATTTCCAAAGCTAACCTCAATAATTTTAGAAACTTCTTAGAGAGAAAAAATTTTTTAAATTCCAAATCCCAGTTCTCTTCAAAATATTTTGCCCTGCTCCTTTTGAAATTAATGAACCAGTAAAGATTTGCACTCATGGAAACAAGATTATGAAGGAGTAAATGTAAAGGCAAACTTTGGCTAAAACTGTTACGAGTCATAGTCAAATGCGGCATTGGCAGCAAAAGATCTGGGATGAGAGTTAAGTCCTGAGAGCCCATAGTCTTTGTTGCCAAGAAAACAAAATATGCATATGAAATGTAAACATGGAAGAAAATGAAAAATAAAGGATTTTTCTTTTTGCTTTTGTTTTTAAGGGTCCTTGGTTTTAACAGTGAAGGCCATATTTGACTTTTAGTTTTCAGAGTAGAAAATCACTACAAAGTCTTTTTCCATCACCCAATGAATTCAATGTACATTCATTAAACACCTACTCTAGTAGGCTTAGTACATTTCAAATGGTTTGAATGAATAATGGATCTCTAGAGGATCTGAGACAATAGCTAAGGAATGTTTACTAGGTATCATTCATAGCATTTAAAAATTACATTAAGATACTGGCACTATAATCGTATAATTTCAAACAGGACTCTGGTTGCACTGTAATATTCCTTTAGGCTTTGGTCTTCCAATAACTTCTTCCAGATATATATACAATAGAACTTTGGCATTTAATGATGTAAAATAACTGATTTTAAACATTTACAGATAAACCTGGAGGTTTTCTGTATGTTGGCACCTGTAACAGAAATAATAGCATTTATGGCATTCTGTCAGGAATTAAATGAGTTAGTGCATGCAAACGACAGAGTATTTTATTGGTGTGCAACATGTTTAGTAGTTAAGTGCATGGGATCCTGAATCAGACCTGCATGTAACCCTTTCATTTTCACATGTATGACGTTGGACAAATTATTTTAAACTCTATAGGGTTCAGTCTCCTCATCAGTAAAATGCAGATGTGAACTAAGCCCTTGCTTAGTTTGATAAAGAATTTATTCTGAAGAGCCTCCTGCCAGAATTTAAAAGATTAATAATAAAAAGAGCAGAAACAGTGAAATAGGAAAAAAAAATTAGTAGGGGAAAATATTTATTAATTTTTCCATCTTGCACAAGTCCTACCTCCAGGACTCTGCAAGATGGAAAAGCTGAACCTGAATCTCCTGCATTCCAGCTGGAACTCTGAAGGGAAAGTTTCTGAAGGAAACTACCCTGACTCAAGGGCTTCAGCAGTCACAGAATTAAGTTAAATGTGAACCCACAATTCAAAGAAAAAGTATCTATATCTAAAAAAAACTTCTATCTTAAGAAAAGTCATGTTGAGAAGATCAGCAGAAACAACTAGCAACACATTTTAGGGTAAAAACAGACACTGCAGAGAATCATACATCTCATTACGTAGCATATATGACAAGTTTAAAAAAGAAAGGAAGAAATTTAAAGCTGAATAAAAACCTCTTAGACTATAAAAGATGACTAGTTATTTTTGAAAATATCCATATAAAGGTATTAAAGTAAAAAATGTAATAATTAAAATTAAAAATCCAGTGTATAGGTTAAGTTACAAGATTATACACTAAAGACCAAGCTTATAAACTTAAAGACAAATCTGGAGAAATTTTCCAAAAAAAAAAACAGCAAAAAGAGATAAAAAGATATCAACTTGGAAAAATAAAATAAAACAAAAACTTGTGACATGAAAGATAAGATGGGAAATCCTGGTATATATCTAATTAGAGCCTGTTTCAGTTTCTTTGGCTGCTTAAAGCAGATGCCATAAAACAGGTTGGCTTTTAACAATAGGAATTTATTAGTTTACAAGCTTATAGTTTTGGGGCCATGAAAATGTCCAAATCAAGGCATCAAGGTGATGCTTTCTTCCTAAAGACCAGCTGCAGGCGATCCTGGACTCTGTCACACGGCAAGGCATTTGGTGTGCCTCCTGCTGTCTCTCTTCTCTTCCAGGTTTCCTTGCTTTCAGCTGCTTGCTTCTGTGGCTTTTTCTCTTTCTTTTTATATTCATTCCATTTATAAAGGATTTCAGTAAGAGGATTAAGGCTCCACTAGGCCACGCCTTAACTGAAGTAACCTCATCAAAGTGTCCTACTTACAATAGGTTTACACCCCCAGGAAGGGATTAGCTTTAAGAACATGATTTTCTGGGTACATAGTTTCAAATCATAACTGAGCCTATAAGAAAATAATCTATAAAAAAGATAAATACGGTACAAGCAGACACAATGATATTCAAATAGAATATGGTCAAGAATTTACTAGAACAGAGAAAAGTATAAATATACAAACACTAGAAGAATGATCTTTTCCAAGTAGGATAAATAAAGGAAACCACCTCTTAAACATATTGTTTCAGTTTGCTAGCTGCCAGAATGCAACACACCAGAGACGGATTGGCTTTTAATAAAAGGGGATTTATTTCGTTACTTCTTCAGAGGAAAGGCAGCTAACTTTCAACTGAGGTTCTTTCTTACGTGTGAAGGCACAGGATGGTCTCTGCTGGCCTTCTCTCCAGGCCCCTGGGTTCCAACAACTTTCCCCACGGTGATTCCTTTCTGCATCTCCGAAGACCTGGACTGAGCTGCGAGTGCTGAGATGAGGTATGCTGAGCTGCTTGGGCTGTGCTACGTTGTGCTCTCTCATTTAAACACCAGACAATTAAAACAAACATCAGTTATTGCAGCAGGCACACCTCCTAGCTGACTGCAGATGTAATCAGCAACAGATGAGGTTCATGTACCATTGGCTCACGTCCACAGCAACAAAACTAGGTACTTTCACCTGGCCAAGTTGACAACTGAATCTAACTACCACACATATTATTTAGAGAAAATGCAGTATATCAAAGTAGAAAGAGAAAAATCTTAAGATCACCCAGAGAAAACACAAATTACCCCAAAAGAATAATGTTCATTCTCACAGAAGACTTTGCAAGAGAACTAATGGATGCAAGAAGCAGTAGAATGTTCTTTAAAGTACTGAACATGAATAAAAAAGATTCTTAATGTAGAATCTTTGAAACTGAAAGAACTGTCTTTTAGAAAGAAGAGATCAGCACCTTTCAGGTAAATAAAAATGGATAGAGTTAACCACCCACTTTTCTAAAATGTTTAATTAAAATGGTGAATTTTAAGAAAAAAATAAAAGACAACAATCCCAAAAAGAAGATTTAAAATTAAAGGACCAAATGGTGAATAAAGAAATTGTTATATATGTAGAAAAATATAAAAATTATTTTATTTAGATGATTAATTATAATTATTATATTTATAACAGTGTCTAATTTGTGATTATTAGAAGTTAGGTAACTAAAGTATTAAAAAATGAAGCTGATTTAGGTCAGGAAGTATGACATTGGTTAAAGTCTTTTGCAGTCTGCATATTGTTTAAAAAGGATATTAAGATACTGAATAGAAATCAACAAGTTGAAAGGAATTTTAACAGTATCTACTAGAAGAGTAGATTCAGTATACAATTTCCCAAATAGTAGAGACCAGAAGAAATGGGAAAACAACAAAAGAAACATAAATTTTGAAAAGAGCTGAGTGAGGAGCAAAATGCAGCATAGGAAAAATAGGAATCCCAAAGAAAATATACATATACATATGTGCAATATATATATGCTATGAGTGGATGTATATAAATAGAAATGGGACTGAACTTTCCAGTTATACTGGAGCTTTAGAATGATTTTAAAAAAACTAATCTATATTCTATTTGCTAGAGTACACAGGAAGTTAAAAAAAAAAGGGAGACATATAACTAGACAAATATTAACTAAAAAAAAAGCTGGCACTAAAATAATAGTATCAGATAAGATATACTTTACACCGAAACATTAATAGGCATAAATACAATTAGTATATAAGGCAAGAATTTTACTTTATTGGAAATATGTGTATTCACTTTAAACCTCAAATATATAAAAGACAAGATAGAGGGCGGGCCATGGTGGCTCAGCAGGTAAGGACGCTTGCCTGCTGTGCCCAAGGACCCAGGTTCGATTCCTGGTGCCTGCCCATGTAAAAAAAAAACAAAAACAAACAAAAAAAAAGACAAGATAGAGTAATAGGAACAAGTTTATGAAGTCATCATTACATTTGGGTTATGGAACACAATTCTCTTTCTTTAAAATTTTTTTGTGAAATATATACACAAAAAAGTGATAAATTTCAAAGTACATTGTAACTAGTGAGTTTTGTATGGGTTTCAGTCCCACAATTTAATGTTTTTTCTTCTAACTGCTCCAAAACACGAGACTGAAAGAAATATCAGTATAATGATTCAGCAGTTATACTCATTTGTTAAATCCTATCTTTGTTTTAACTTCTCCTTTCCCTTTAATCCTTCTCTTAATCTTCAGGGGTGTTTGGACTATGCCCATTTTAACTATTTTGTATTGGAAGGCAGTATCAATAATGTGGGATAGGGGGATGGAACTAGTTGAAGTTCTGGAGAGGTTGGCTCTTCTGAATTTCAGGATTTATCTGGCCTAGAAACCCATCCGGAGGTTGTAGATTTCTGGAAAGTAATCTTAGTGGTTGAAATTCTTGTAGAATCTTGGATAAAGCCCTATGTGTTCTTTAGGGTTGGCAGGAATGGTTTTGGTTGGGGGTTGGCAAACCACAGTAAATAGCGGTATTTAACTGCAGCTTGGGTAAGAGCAGCCTCCAGAACAGCCTCTCTACTCTATCTGAACTCTCTCAACCACCCGTGTTTTATTTTGTTACATTTCTTTTCCACCTCCTCCCCAAGAAGGCATTGTCAATCCCATGGAGCTAGGGTGAAGCTCATTCCCAATTCTCTTTTTAGCTGATAGGTCAAGTAGAACAATTATTTGCAAATATGTTATGTTTTAGCTAAGAATGTAAAAGCCTAATGACCGATACAGAAAGAACTTCTTACTCAACAACATCTTATAAGAACTCTTGAGTACAATTTGAACATTTACAAACACTGGCTACATAGTACAATAAAAAGAAACTCTCAACACATCTTAAAGAACTGGTATCATAGAGACCATGTCCTCTAGTCACAATTAAGTTAAACTAGAAAGTTGTAGCCAAAATATGCCAAAACATGACCCTTACATGTTTATACATTTTAAATGTATATATTTAAATAGTAGCTGTGTCAAATCACAAATCATAATGGAAATTTTTAAAATGGGATTGAATATGGAAAGTTAAAGTGAGTAAGATACTATAAAAACTTTATGGCCATTACATAAGAAATATGAGAAGATGTTCAATTGCATTGCTATTGAGAGAAATGAAATTAAGACCACTGTGAGAAACTATGTTTTAGGTTGAAGTATGTACCCCAATTTATACCTGGTCCTAATCTTGACCTGAAGTTCTATGGGTGTGAACCCATTGTAAATAGGGTGTTCTTGAAGATGTTATTTTAGTTAAAAGCGTGGCCCAATGAGATAAGGCTGAACCTGGATCTGTGTTACTGGGGTCCTTCATAAGCTGAAGAAATGCAGAGAGAGAGAGAGAGAGAGAGTGAGAGAGAGAGCCACAGAGATCTGCTGAAGCTGGAAGTCCACAGAACACTGGAGAGAAAGGAGGGTTCTTTGATCGAAAAGCCAAGGAACCTGAGGATTGCCACCCAGTCAGAAAACTACCAGTCCGCAGAAGGCGGCGAGCCTTCCAGCCTCTGAAACTGCGAACCAATGAACTCCCGATGTTTAAGCCAAAGCCGTTTTGTGGTATTTTGTGATTGCAGCCTAACAAAACTAAGATAGTGTTCAGTAAGTACTAATTAAGACACCTCTCTTTGATAGTAAGAGTGTAAATTGTGTGACCAATTTGGAAAATACTTTGGCATTATTTTGTAAAGTTGAACATGCAAATTTGTTATTACCCAATAATTCCTTTATTAGAAATATATCATAAAATTATTCTTGAATTTTTGCTGGAAGAGAAATATGCAAAAAAGTTCTTTGCAACAATTCAGACAATAGACAAAATATGGAAACAACTCCTTGTGGTGCCATCACATATATAGAGTACAGCACTGCAAATGAACGAGAGACCCACAACATATGGAACGATCATAGAAGATAATCTTAAATGAACATTAATTTAATTATTATAATTACTTTCTCTAATCATGATATTTTTAAATAAAATAATATTTATAGAAATGCATGAGGATTAAAATAATGGGGAAATCATTTCATAATATCTTATGGTATGGGGCAAATAAATGTTGGTGTTAAATCACTTTTTTTCTCAGTAGTCTACAATTTTTAACCCCATAGGTAATAAAATATTTTGTGCATGTTCTCCTAGCATTTATCTATCTATAAATCATATTAGTGCTACTATTGCAATAAGTGTAGCATAACAATATATTACATACATCACAAATATATGCAAAAATAGAATTCAAAAGATGTGTAGCAATTAACTGTATTTTAAAATCAATCTTTTATCTTTTAGTGAGACATAGTCAATAATAGTGTATGTAGTGAATTTATGTATTTAATGATGCTCTGGATACTTTAAAACATTTTTAAATGTTTCACTTCTTTATGGAATGTTTAGATTTATTGCTTTAATTTCATAATTTTTCCACCAAAAAAGCTCATTTTAGGTAAAAAAGGAAGGTGCAAATCTTCTCATTTGTTTTCTGCTTTTGTTTACATTATTAGCAATTATTTTTACTGAGCAGTTTCTTTGTAAAATTATTTTTAAGTTAATTGTCCATTTGGGGAGAGTTACTTTTTATTAAACTAGATAAAAAGATCCATAAATCTATTTAATGGTTTACAGTGCACTGCACAAAGCTGAAACTGTGACTGTGTGAAGACACCAACATCTTCAGGACCGACCAGTTTGTGAATACAATGAGCTGTGTTCATCTCAAATACGGAGAGCGGATTCGAGGGTCACTAAGAATATCAAATGTCTGCAAAACTTTGTGGTTTTTTTATTTGGATTTTTTAAGTTCTAGTTATTTTCTCCTTACCCTCAAATGATTATTTGCATATTCTCCCTTTGGGTTCACTAATTTCATAGATGAATAAGCCAAGCTCACCATCCACCCTCCAAGTCTCAGTGCTGGTATTTATATTTTGGAGAATCATTCTTTTAAAATATCAATAACATGCTAAACAGATCCCATTCGGTTAATGCATATATTCATTCAACAAGTATTTATCAGACCTACTGTGTTTCAGCAATGTGTTAGGATATAAAGAAGAATCAGATAAAATCCCTGAGCTTAGGAAGCCTTCGTCCCAATGGGGAAGATGGATAAGTAAACAAATTTAATGTAGTGTGTTGGACTCTATTTTAGAGAAATTCCCATGATGCTGTGGAAATTCATTCACTTTCACAACATGCTCTAAAGTCAGCAGGGCATTAATATTACCTCCATTATATAGATTAGAAAAGGGGTTAAGGGAATAATTTCAGGCCACAAAACTGTCAGTGACAGTCTGAGCACAAGAGCCCAGATCTCTTGGCCTCCAGTCCAGAGTCCATTCCACTGTTTCGCTCTCATTACATGGAATATTTGTACTTGGGCATGCCTGAGATATGTGCTCTGCCCTCCATTCACAATCCTATGTATTCTTCCCTTCATCAAAATCCTTGTGGTGAAAGGTCGTATATTAAAAAATCATCTTGATGAAACAATAATAGAAACATATTGAGAATTGGTGCTGGGCACATGGTGTTCTTTAGACAATTTTGTTAATGTGTATGCATATACATAATTTATATACATATACATCTGTATGAAATATTTCCATAGCAAACATTTTTAAATAATCATCTTGTACAAAGCTTCATGATGGCTCTCCAAAGTTTTGCCAAGCCGTCATGGATAGCCAAATTCAGGTATCATTAGAAATCCCTCTTGTGCCAGCTGGAAAAATCTATTAGGCTGTTTTATGTCTCACTTTTATGAGGGTACAATGGGCATTGTCCATATTCTCCAACACTGTTGAGTAATAACCTGTGCATTATTAGCATATTTTCAGAAGCTCCCAAGTTAGCCAGAATTTTTTTAAAAAACTGTTAATCACTAGAAAGAAATTGCAATTCTTAATTAGCAGAGTGATTATAGTAATGAAATTACCATAAAATTTAAAGAGCATGAAAAGCATTTCAAAACATATTTTATAAATTAATTTGGAGCATTAAAGAGTCACGATGATTTCCTATTAAAACCTAAAGTTCTCTCAGATTGAGTATAACCCTTTCTCATGAGCTATTGCTTTGCAGCCTGTGCAAGAGAGATTTTCGGAAGAGAATATTTCATTGGAAGTGTTTCTGCATCAAAATTTCCAAGCCATCAATCTCTTCTTCATTTTTTCACATCATTTGGATACATATTATATCACCTAAAATGTTAAGTGGAGATTATTATGATCGAATCTGAAATAAATCACCTCTGAAATATTTTTTCCTAAATTTCTTAAGTTTTTATAGATAGAAAGGGTGTCTGGTAATGGAGAAGCCAAATGCCATCTTGCATTAGGTAGATTTGGATTTCAAATAAAATGTCAGCCTTCTCTGTTTCTTCCTTTACCCTTGCTACAAAAGAAGTTTGGTACTTAACTAAAAATTCATTGGGATCGAATGAAACAGATACAAAAATGTGCCTACCTCAGGGCTGTTTTTTAGTAGTTAGCTAGCTGCAGCTAAAATTTCCCTAAAAATGCCACTTATCTTTTCCCAACCAAAGTATGTGAGTCTCATACACAATTTCCTGTGTTCAAAATCTTGTCTTGAGCCTCATACAATTTCCTGTGTTCAAAATCTTGTCCTGAGCCTAAGCCTATGAAGAAAAGTCTGAATGTTCAGTGTCATAGTGTCAGAGTAGGAAAACCTTAGAGACCATCTATTTCAGCTGATTTATATTTCAAATTAGGAAAGAAGACCCAAAGAGAAAATGTGCTGTTTGCAAAATTCCACTGGCATTTGAGGACAGAGCTGGGACAAGAATCCGGGACTTTCATGTCAGGATATTTTCTCCTCTATTTTTTTCCTTTCACTGGTCCTCTGTTTTATTCACTACTCACCATATGTTCCTTGAGTGCTTGTGTTTGTATAAATGCCAGGGTCTGCAAAGTGTTAATTTTTATTCTTCCTTTTCAAGTCTTCTACATCTTTATTTTGATGTCATCAATGGTTGTTCCTTTACAGGATTCTTGATAAATAAAGTGGGGGAATATTTTTTCACTCAGGCCTATCATCTCCTATCAGCATACCGTATACTTCTCTTTTTGCCCCTTTCACTCCTCCACTCTCACACATACACATGATTCACCATACCCCAAACCATACATATTAACAGGCAACTTGTTTGCATAATCTATATCATGTAAAGGGGATGGCAGAAACAGAGATACCTTCTGTTATTCCACTTCTTTAACTCATACATCTTTCATTCTTCTTCCAAGATCCAATAATCACAGCAGCTTCAGATTCTTTCGAAGTTTTATGACTGATTTTCTACATTCATCTCATTAAACCTATGTTGAACAATTACTACTACCACTAATCCTTACCCTCTGCCCCTGATGAATATATGAGGGTCTTATAGACGAACTTCTGCATTCATGCTATAGTTAAGTGCCATAATAATATCAATATATAAAATATTATTCTTTATATTTTTCAGTTTTTGTTTAAGTGTACTCATCTCTAGGCTTCATAATCCATTATTGACTTAATTTTCAAGAAAATTAAATAGCACTCTTCGGCTCAGCAATCATTATTTATAATAATTTAATTCCAATTCTTTCCACTACAAAGCTAATAAAACACATTTCATGATGTGAAGTCCTTTTAAATATTAGCATGCATTAAATGTACTTTACCATTTTAATTAATGTGCCTGGCATATTCTGAATATTCAGATACACTTTCAAATAGTGTGAAATATTAGGAACATAAATAAAGTTATGCATGTTTTTGCATTTCATTAAGACTCAGACAATGAAAAGAAAAGGAAATTTCCATGAATTGATGCGTTGAATTTTAAGACCTTTTTTTATTGAAGCCTGTAATTTTCCGTCTTGAATAACCCCTTGATCAAATAATAAGCACCTTGCCTTAATAAGCACCAGATGGAAACACTGAGAACGTCAGAAAACTAGGAAGGAACAAATGTGAATGCTCGCGTTATGTGTGTCTATGTATCTGTATGTATTTGGAATGACCTCTATCCAAAATGAGAGGTTTTCTATATGAATTTATTGTAGAAACTGCAGCATGGCCGGTCCTCAGACCACAGTGGAGGGTGGGGGGCGGGGATGCAGGGCACCGCCAGTGCTCACAATCCTAAAGGCTCCCAGAAGAGCTGATGCTGGGGTCGTGGAAAACCGTTGAAACTGGACTCCCTGTTGTCCTCTGCTGCGAATGCCACCTCAAATCTGGAAAGACCGTCCCTTCCCTGCTCCTCCCACTTTCCAGGCCATTTGCCAGTGTCTCTTTTCAGCAGAATCTAAGGAGAAGCAGGTTGGCAAGGAAGTCTGGGCTCTCAAGCCCAGAACCATGAGGCTGAGGGTAGAGATTCTGACGCACGTACAGGAGACGGATGAATATTTACCTCGCTGTTTACGACTATTAAAAATTGAAAGCAGCTTAAGTGCTCACCAATAAGAAAATGGAAAAATACAGAATAAATGAGTAATTTTATACCGCGTGTATCAAGTTGGATGAATATAAAAAATATTAAGTTGAGAAAACGCAAATTGCTAAAGAATACAAAAAGCATAGTATCCCATATACAATATCACAAAAGCGAAATGACACTATATAGATGTTTCTGGAACAGGTGTGTAACAAATAAAGAATGGTGGTTACTTCTGTGGGAGGTGAAGGTGAATGTGATTTAGGGAGACCTGGATACTATAGATGCATCTGTCTCTATAGTGTGTTTGCCTCTTTAAAAATGTAACTAAAGCAAACATGGCAAAATATTATGATTTATTAAAGTTGAGTGGTTGGTGCTTTTGTGCTTATTATTTGCTATTATTTTTGTGAATACTTGGGTAATTCCATAGTTTTTAAAAAGAAAAGAAATACGTTAGGCAGAGCCCAGCCTCACTTCTTGCTGGTGTTCTACCCAGAGCAGTCATTTCTCAACTTTGAATCTCAAGTCTTTTATTGCATAGCTTCTATATGCAAGTTTCCTTGTGAGGACCAAAGATAATGAATGTGAAGTATCTATCTCTTTGGTGACAACTTTTTTTCTGGAATTATCAATAATATGTTCCCCCACATGTGGTACACTTTTGTTAAATAAGCAAAAATCAATGACATTGGGCAATTGGAAAATCTATTTTCCTAATTTTTCGTGTGAGATTTCTAGCTCTTTGTTCAGTTTTATGGATAAGAAAACAGCGGCTCAGATAAATGACATAACTTGTTCAAGGTCACCCATTCTCATAAAAGAGAAGATAATGAAATCTTAGATTATAATACCAGAAGTATAGAATGCAGATTAATGGGGGAGGGGAGACATACATGTCCCTGTTTGCCAAGGACAGATTCATTTTATGCCTGTTGTCCTGCCTAAGTATTAATAGTACCCCTTTTCACTCTCAAAAGTGTCGTGTTTTAAATGATAAAGTGTATATTCACCCTACAGATTCAGTAAAGCTCTAGTTCATGCTGAGAAAAATATACTTGCTGAATTTCAACTTATTCTGTTGTTGACAGATCTTAACAAAATAGAGTTCATACAAAAAGAGAAGCAAGGGGAGGAAAAGAAGACTTGAAACTCTGTGTTAAGACTAAAAGATTCAGACATCCTTAAGAAAAGCAGACTTTGGGGGATGATGAAGGTTTTCTGTAAATTCATAAAGGAACTGTCATGTGAAAGACGATTCATACTTACTCTGTTTGGCTTCACAGAGCAAAATGAAGATCACTGGCTGGTCCTTAAGGAAACACAAATTTCTTCTCGATGTAAAGAACATACTAACAATTGGAATGGACAGACAATCATTTCTTCTTTCTGTTGAGTCTCTTGCATTTTCCAAGTATACGTGAGCATAACAGCTGCAAGTAGAGATGGTTTTACCGTTCCTTTCCAAAATAAATGCTCCAATTGTTTTCTCATTTTACAGATTGCCTTGGCTAAAATGTGTAATAAAATATCTAATAAAAGTAGTGTCATCAGATATCCTTGTCTTGTTTCTGATTTTAGAAATACATTCAGTGTTTCACAATTTATTATTGTTTGTTTTTTCCTTAAGAATAAGTGTTCATTTTGTTGAATGTCCTTTAAATATCTATCAAGACAATCGCGATAATTTTTTGCTTAGAATTAAATTGATACCTTAATATTGAGTCAACTTTCACAATCCTAGAATAAACCCAACCTATTCATGATGTATTTTGTATCATACTGTTGTATAATATTAGGTTTTCTTTGCTAATATTGTATTTAGGATTTTTATTTGGCATTCATGGCTTAGATTAATCTGTGGTTTTCTTTTTATAAAACAATCTTACAAAATTTGAGTTTCAATGTTGCAGTTAGTTACTAACCAAAGACCTTTGGAATTTTTCTTTTTTTTTTCTTTGGTTGGAAAAGTTTAAAGAGAACTAACATTATCTGGCCATTGAAGATTGCACAGATTTACATTATGAAATTCTCTGGGCCATGTTTTTCCAAATTTGTGGATATTTCATAGTGTTTTTCTATGAAAAGTAGTCTGTTTATACTTTTGGGTGAAATTTTGTTTTTTTGTATGCTGTATGGTGGAGTCACATTTCCTTCTTTTTCCATGAGAGTATCTGTTATTGCAGCACCATTTGTTGAATTTTTTTGTTGTTGTTTGTTTTGTTTTGTCATTGGTTTCTTGTTATTTTGTTTTGGGAAGTGCATGGGCTAGGTGTGGAACCCAGGGCTCCTCCACCGCAGGCGAGAATTCTACCACTGAACGACCTTCGCACCCATACTTGTGGGTGAATTTTTAGTAAACTGTAATTTTCTAGAATATTACTCATTTCATCTCTGTTTTCAAATACATTTAAATAGATTCATGCAATATAGGCTTTAAAATCTCCTATTTTAGTAGTTATTGTCCATGTCATTTTTTACAGGTGTGCTTTCTCCATTTATTTTAATGACTTTTTCAAGGAAACATCATAGGTTATTTAACCAATGTACTGTTTTTCTGCTTTCTAATCCATTTTCTGTTTTCTACTACTTTTATCTTTACTTTACCCATCCTGCTTTCTTTCTTTGTTATTATTATTATTATTATTTTTAATGGAACTGGATATTTAGTCCCACACTTTTTTGACTTAAGTATATATGATCATGAATTCTGAATGCTCACATCTTTAATTGCATTCTGTAGATTCTATGTGTATTATGGTTCTCGTTATTGTCATGATCTTTTAGAAAGTCTGCAAAATCAGCTTCTATATTAACCTTGACTAAAGTCATTTAATATAGATACAAACTTTTAAATTTGGGGGAAGACAAATTTTTGGTGTTTGTTTCTTCCTTTGAATATAATTTCTACAATTTTAACTTATAATACATACTGGGTTTTTAAGCATTTAAATACTTAAAAATATTTAATAGTAAATCTGATTTATTATTAAATATAATATTTAATATTTTAAATAGTCAAATTTTAACATATTTCATATGAACTTGAAAGGAAGTTCATTCTGTATCATTGCAGGTAAGGTTTAAAATATGTCCATAGTATCTATCTTACTGATGACATACATTAGATCTTTTATATCTTTTACTATTTTGTCCATGTGATGTGTCTTTAGCTGAGGGTGGCATGTTAAAAACTTCATTTATTAGTGTTATTTTGCATATTTTCCTCGTGTCTCTTGTAGTTTCTGCTTTAAAAAGTCATTGTGTTTTGCAGAGTTGAGAGGTTATCCTGGAGGTTATTCTTACGCATTAAATAGATATCCCCTTGTTAATCAAGATGTAGTGGAGAGGCTGGAAGGAACTGCCTGAAAATGTGGAGCTGTGTTCCAGTAGCCATGTTTCTTGAAGGTGATTGTATAATGATATAGCTTTCACAATGTGACTGTGTGATTGTGAAAACCTTGTGTCTGATGCTCCTTTTATCTACCTTATCAACAGATGAGTAAAACATATGGAATAAGATGAATAATGGGGGAACAAATGTTAAAATAAATTCAGATTGAAATGCTGGTGATCGATAAGGGGGAGGGGTGGGGGATATGGTATGTATGAATTTTTTTCTGTTTTCTTTTTCTGAACAAATGCAAATGTTCCAAGAAATGATCATGATGATGAATATGCAACTATGTGATGATATTGTGAATTACTGATTATATATGTAGAATGGACTGATCAAAAGTTAGAATGTTTGCGTTTGTTTGGTGGTTTTTTCGTATTTAAAAAAATTAAAAAATTGATAAAAAAAAAATCAGTGTGTTTTGGTTCAGAGATATTGATAACCGTATGTTTTTGTTGTGAATTATAGCCTTAACATTAGATTTTGTTTGTTTGTTTGTTTAAATATCTTTGATTTGCAGTTTAACTTGTCAGGTAAGAAAATCACAACCACTGACTTTGTCTTCTCTTTTTAAAATAAGTGAACTTTAGAGAGGTATAATTTACCTACAATAAAATGTGTTCATTTTAAGCTTATACATTTTGATACATTTTAGCCAATTTCCATACCTTTTCACCACCACCACAAGCAACACACAGAACAATTCCTCCACCCAGAGAAGTTCCAGCACTCCCCTTGTACAGACCTACATCCCAGTCAACCACTATCTGCTCCTTGTCACTTTAAATAAATTTTGTCATTTCTAGAATTTCATGCAAATGGAATCATATGGTATGCAGTCTTTTGAATCTGACCTTTTTAATTGAACATGATATTTTTGAGATTCATTAATGGTTTTCAATGTGTCAATAAATTCTGCTTTCTTTCCCCCTTTATTGGCAAATAGTATTTCACTGTATGGAAATATCCCAATTGTTTATCTGTTATTCTGGTAATAGACACTTGGGTTGGTTCCAGGTTTTTACTTTATGAATAAGGCTGATACAAACATCCATGTACATGTCTCTCTATGGAGTTGTTTTTATTTCTCTTGGCTAAAAATCAAGGCTGAATTTTCTGGGTCATACGTTAAGTCTATATTTAACTTTATAATGAATGGCCAAATTATTTTCAACAGTGGTTGAAACATGTCAAATTTCCAGGAATGTAAGAAAATTTCCATTGCTTTATATCCATTTGAGTATTAGGCATTGTCAGAACTTTAAATTTCTGCCATTCTAATAAATGGTAGCTTCTCATTGCAGTTATAACTTTCATTTCCCCAATAATTCTTGATGGTGAACACCTTTTCATGTAATTATTGACCATTAATATATTTTCATTAATTAATTATCTATTGAAATATTTTGACCATGATTTTTTTGTTTACACATCTTATGATTAACTTGTTTATATTCTTGAATAAATCTTTCGACAGTTATGTATATTAAGATATGCTTAAATGTAAAGGCTTGCCTTTTCCTTTACTTCACAGTGGTTTTTGAAGAGCAAAATTTTTCAATTTTGATGAAGTCAAATTTACTAACATTTTTCTTTTGTAATTCATGCTTTTAATGTCCTATATAAGAAATCTTTCATTTAAGATCAGCCCGTCAATTCCCACAAAAACTTTAGCTGGATTTTGAATGGCATTCCTTTAAACCAATCAGTAGGAATATCTTAAATTTACTGAATCTTCTTATCACTAATTATTGCATATACTTCCATTTTAATTTAGATCTTTTTTAATACCTGTTTCAGTTTGCTAATATAGCTAGAGTGCAATATGCCAAAAATGGATTGACTTTACAAAGGGGATTTATTAAGTTACAAATTTACAGTTCTAAGGCCATGAAAATGTCCAAAGAAAGGCATCAACAAGAGGATACCTTCATTCAGGAAAGGCGAATTGCATCTGGGGTTTCTCTGTCACTTGGAAATGCACATGGTGACATCTGCGGGCCCTTCTATCTTGGGCTGGTTTCAAAATGGATCTTTTCTATTCTGTGCATCCTTCCGACCTCTCCTGGGATGTTTTCCTCCTTTAAACCTTTCTGGATATCATAAATTTCTCCAGGAAAGGATTAAGACCCACATTGAATGGGTGGGTTCACATCCCCATGGAAACAACCTAATCAAAAGATCCTCACACAGCAGTGGGTCTGCCCCCACAAGATTGGATTAAAATAACATGGCTTTTCTGGGATACGTAACACTTTCAAACCACACAGTACCTTTCAATACAATTTTGCATTTTTCATGTTCAGATCTTGCATGTATTTTCTTAAATGTATTTCCAAATATTTGATGTTTTTAGGCTACTGTAAATAGTAATGTATTTCTATTTATTAGTTGCAGCTGCTTTATATTTGAGTGCTTCATATGTTCTAGGTATATGACCATAATTCCTTGAATAAATACAGTTTTAGTACTTATTTTTTAATCCATATGCATTCTAATTCTTGGTTAATTGCTGAGAGTATTGCTGAGTGGGCATACTAAAATTAGAATAAGAATATACAGTTCATTATTAACTATAAAGATTATCTCTAGGTTTTCAACTGATATTCTATATTAAAGGTAGATAAAGTTTTTTTTATTAGTTTGCTGAGAGTTTTTAATTGAATAGCTGTTTAATGTTGTCAAATGATTTTTCTTATCTATGAAGATGGTCATAATTGCTTTTTATTCTGATAATATGGTAGGTTGCGTAGTCTAATTTGTGAACACTATACTAATTTTACATTCTTGGGATAAGCAACACTTTGTCTTGGTGTATTATATTTTTCATATATTACTATATTCAATCTCCTATTATTATATTAAAAATTTATGCATCTAAGTTCCTGAGGGATATTGGTCTGTAGTTTAGCTTCTTATAATGCCTTTTGTATGGGTATAAACTCAGTGTGATGCTGTCCTTTGTATTTTACTTTGTAAAATATATTGCAAAGTATTATCTGAAAGAATTTTTAATGAAGTGGTATTTTTCTTTCTTAAATGCTTGATTAATTTACAGTGAAATCAAATGGTTCTGGAGTTTGCATTATCAGGAGATTAAGTAAAAATTCAAAGTATTTCATAGATATAGGGTATTCATATTTCCATTTTTTTGCTAGACAGTTTTTGTAATCTGTGCTTTTTATGGAATTTGCCATTTCAAACGTTGTTGAATATATTGACCTAAGTTTCTTCATAAATTCCTAGTGAAAGAGCAGTATTGATGTTTCTAAATAAAACTGTGGATTTCTTTATGTATCCTTTCAATTACACCACTTTTTTTGGTTTTAATGTATTTTAAAGTTCTGTTATCATTTATATAAAATTTTAGGATTGTACTTCTTCATGATGAATTGACCTATTTTCATTATGAAAGTCAGGTTTTTGTTTTTTTTTAATGTTGTTTTTACCCCTATACTGTTCTTTGTTCTAAAATTGATTTTGTCCAACAGCCCCTCCAGTGCCATTGTGCTGAGGCATAAATAGTGGTCAGTATAGTTCCCTGTTCTTTCTCTAGGAAGTTCCTCAAGCAGTACATGCTAGTACAATATTTCCTGAGCCATGATACTTGAAATATTGCTTGTCTTGATATAGAATTCATGGTTCAAGCTTCTTTCTTAGAATATCTTGAAATCATAGGTCTATTTTTATCTTGCTTTTTAATTTGCTGTTGAGAAGTCTGATGTCAAAAATTATTTCCTTTGTAAGTGATTTTTTCTTTAAAATAATAGTTTTTCTTATAATAGTTCTCTTATTTAACCATTCCAGTTTAAGTTCCTCAAGGATCATATATGCCCTCGCAATATGCAGATTTTCATCTTTTTACCTGAATTACAGTTTAAGTATTTGTTTCTCAAGAAAGGGGGAGTTTTTTAGTTGTCTTACCTGATTTCTTAGTTTGAGTGTCTTCTTCCATTGAGAGAGTGAAGGGAAGTTTCTTTAAGAAATTGAATAATAAATAAAATAGACCCTATTCCAATTGTTTAATGTACTTTATTTCATTATTGTCTCAGCCTCCAAGAAATCCTTCCTTCTCCCAGTATGCCTTCCTCTCCTCCAGAAGCAATTCCTTTCTGGGCTTGCCTCTTCTAGTTCATGCACTTTCTAAATCTCTTCCTGAAACGTAATCTTGTTCCCAGTGTTTTCTCATACAGGATGGCACCATGTGCTCCTGGATGTAAACTCTGGTTGGTGAGCCTGCTAATTCCACAAAGTTCCCTCAGCTTTCCCTTATTAAAGGAAAATCTTACCTGATTCTGCTCTACTGCAATCTCTGGGGTCTATTCTGATGGTTTTGGATTTTGATGTCCCCATTTATATGCAGATTGATTATCATAGTAAACTCATGCAACAGACATGAGCTACAGATGAATTGACTTGTTCTTCTTGTGATATATATATATACACAATACATAGTAATACATAATACATATACACATGAAAAGAGAGCTGGAGATATTAGAATTTAGGTTGCCTCCCTTATTAAACCTCTTTTAAAATTTGAATTACAACTAAGATTTCATGAGCTCATTGATGAAAGGAATTATTTCATTTGTTTCTACCATTATTCCTATAAGGTAGCTGAGAGAAATTTAATTTTAGCTTTACTTTATAGATAAGAAAACAGAGAATTGGCGATTTTAATTAACTTGCCCATGGTAAAAAAAAATATAGCAGGTCAGGGAAATATGCATATATTCTATCCACTCTATTTATCTTGATTCTTGAAAATTATCCTTTTGAAAAATCCCAACCTATCTTTATTGAACTAAGAGAAATAATAGCATTGTAAAAAAAAGAGTAATTGTCTACACTGAGACCTGACTCACAGTACCATATAGAATTCAAGAAAGAGAATCAAGTGTGTATGTGAATGTGTGTGTGGGAAAGAGAGAGAGAAGGAGAGGCAGAGAGAGAAAATTGTGTGGTGGTTGAGAAGGGAGTTTGGCTGATAAGTTAGATTTCATGACCTCAACAATATGTTTCAATTCATAACATTTTATGCCTAGTTTTCGTTATAATCACACTTGTCCTTAGCAACAGTAATATAGGTTCTCAATGCACACTTAATGTACAGATTCCTTTTTGCAGGATAAAGTCATTATCCCAAGGGAGGCTTTCCAAAGATGTTGTATAATTTTTATGTTCTGGAAGTCATTCAAAGCATAAGAAATTGAGAGGATGTTTTTGATCGTTACAGATACATTTATTCCTCCAGATATATTTATGTAGATTATAAACATCAACGAGAGGGGGGAAAAGTATGAATCACAGCAAATGACTTCTTTCCCTGATTCCACTACTCTGTTGGTGTTGTTAGCCTATTACATCGAATGTTTACATGCATGAGCACCTTAAATTATGATGCTGATTTATAATTAAAAACTCTAGTGAAATAGATGTTACATTACGTTATGCATGATGTGTTGAGCAGCATAAACAGGCAGGTATCTCTATTATTTCATGAAGATTCTAGTCATGCTGATCATCTAGGTAACCTTGACATCTCTAATAAACTGGTTCTCAACCCTGACTGCTCGTTACTATCCCCTGAGAAGCTATTTTAAAGTAGCAATGCCAGGCCTTATTCCTACAGATTCTCCGTCATTTGTCTGTAGTAGGTCCCATGCAGTGTTGCAATGTCATTTTAATAAGCTTTTCAGGTGCAGACTGGATCAAGACTATAGCTCTTTAAGGAAGAGTCATTATGTTAAAGAGAAAGCAGCAGTAACAAAAAGGACCCATCTACCCTGCCACCTGCCAAAACACATCAGTTTATATTTTAATACGGTTGCTCAATCACAACACAAGAAGTATTTAAATAAAGGTTTTGCGATGGAACAAAGGAAATAAGGTTTATTTCTATTTAAATTTTAAATAGAAAGGAGAGAAGCTTTGCACATTTGGGGAGAAATAATGTACAGCAAAAGAGGAATACATTATTGAAGGAGACAGAATTATTTTCAGGATATAAGAGGATATGACAATGAAAAGATACAAGTACAAATGGTTTTATAGTTAGTACACATTCTTTTCATATTTGATTATTAAAATTCCCTTCATAAGGGAAATTAGCTCATAATAATAAATGTGTTCATTTATTAAAGGAGTATTTCAAAACAGTTTGCTTTCTGTCTACAAAAGAATGTAATCAACTGGACTAGCAGACTATACAATCTTCCAAACGATGCCTCCAAGTATTTAGACTTTTAAGATATTATTATTTCACACATTTCTTTTAAGTGGAATCATGGTTTAGTTCAGGAGGCAAAACAGAACTTCATTTCTAGAGAAAAGGCAACAATTACACAACATTTAATACTGGCTTGACCTTGTGGCTCTGAAAAGACACTATTTAACCTGAGCAACTTTTTGGAAACTAGTAAGACCAGCATCAAGAAGTCTTTTGTACTTATGATCCATTTTCTCCACTCAAAGCATATGGCGTAATTATTGCTTAGAATGAATTGTTATATCTAAGCTATCTTTGTAGAGCAGGACCATTGATACAAGTTATAATTGTTTTAAGAATATTATCGTTAAAATGTTGTGAACTTTTCTTCATGCTGCTACTTTTAGAAAATGGTTCTGCATTTAAACCCCCTAAAGAACTAAAGTATGATATTTAATAAAGTGTAGAGCCTCCTCTAAGATTGTATCTGTCCACTGAAAAATGAAGTACTGTTCCCCTGCCCATCCACATGATAACATGACAGATCAATATTGCTCAAGAAACTTGTCATAAAGATTCATGCTGCACAATATCCGGTTTTCTATTCATATATTCATATACATAGTTGCTTTCTCAGGCTAGCGTAAAGAAAAGGGACAAGTTAGCCATGGTGTATTGTATAAGCCTTTTATATTATGTAACAGAAAATTTAGAAAATTTAGGAAAAAATCACAAAAACAATACTCATATTTAGGTTTATTCATTTAGATTATTTTTCCAAACTGATCATATGGACACAGCTCATTTGCTTATATTTTGAACTGAGAAGATGTACGTTTACAGAATATAATAAATCATTGTATCTCCCAAATTCTGGTGGTAAATATGAGAATGAACACATGGAAGTAGCTAAAATCAGATTACATCCTGGCAGAACTAAATGCATGTTAGAGACGCAAAAGCCGTTTTCTGATTAACGTTTTAGTAGGGGAGTAAAAAATAATGTTTTAGTGTATGCTATTTCAAAATAGATCAAATGATCAGAGACCACAGCATTTCTTCCACCTAGCGCCCTGTGGATTTTCTTTGTGATGAAGTAGGGTGGCAAGGAAGTATGAACAGGGAGCTAAATGAGCTGTGACAAACTTGTCAGGCTGCATTTTACAGCTTCCTCTCTGGTCTGGCGTTTGAGTTGACTTGGACAAATAATAGTCTTCTTAGACTTTATCTTCAGAGAATTATGGAAAGGTGACCACGTTTACACAAAGATGCCGGATAGAAATTGATTTTTTCCTTTTATATCAGCCTATCTGCAAACGACATAAACTTTATATAGAAAGAGTTGTGCAGGGAAAATTCAATCAAACATGGTATTCTTGTAGCTGAACACTTGCAACCTTTTTGATGATGCAAGATTGAAAAAAATTTTTTGAAAGAAATGCTTTTCCTTAAGAATGGTTCAGAGTAATGTTAAAATTGCCATTTTTACTAAAGAAGCAGTTTAGTAGAAAGTTATTTTTTACATCTTCTTCATGTGCTCTAAACAAAAAAAAAGCTGAGTCAGACACATTCATATAGTATCTTCATCAACTCATAAAACTTTTAAATCCAGAAGTTAGTATTATAAAGACCAAACCTTGATAATGTCATAAAAAATGTGTTGACTTCCTAAGTTCATTTTCCTAAGCTGGACACAGATGTTCACATGTAAACCAGCCATGAAGGTCCCTACCTCACAGGCAGCTTTGAGCATTAAATGAGCTGGTTCTTAAAAAGAACTTACAAGGGCCCCTGGCAGAGTGTAAGGCTCAGGCAATATTGGCGGCTATTATTACGCTAGACTCATTTGATAGCAAAAATTTGATGGATAAATGTAGGACAGAGAGAAAAGTAGTTTAATTTTGGAATAAGAGACACTGTTCAAAGAAGGACAAATTTTGGTTTGTACAATAGAGGTTGACCCAAATCATCGACAATGTGGGAGCCCCAGACAGGAGAATTGGCCCACACTCAAATGAAATCACAATCTACTTCATGATTTTACCTGGAGTGTTTTCTTTTTTTTCTAGCAAGATTATTGCTTAGAAAGCAGGAAAAAAATTTATTAAAGTCAAATTAATGTCCTATTGATTACACTTCAAGTGAAGGAAGGCATCCTTCCCATTGAAATAAGCGCTTTAATAATAAGCTAGCAAAAAAGAACAAAACTAAACAATGATTAGAAGGGAAGTGTAAAAATGACTTAAAATGTTGAGACAATGAAGTCCATCACCTATTTCTCCTGGGGAAGCATGAAAGCAGATATTTATACAAGACATTTAAAAGAGGCTGTGTTCATTGAGCGCGCAATGAATTCTGCTGAGAATGGCTGGTAGAAGCAACGCCATTTAATATGGGCATGGGGTAAGCGCCCCACAATTTTAAATTAAATATATCTTTATGAAAAAAATTCACCACTTTTCAAATCTTAAATTGGTGAGAAATATGATTAAGGCGTTTTAGTGTTTCCCGGGTTCCAGGTAAAAGAAACACAGACACTTTTAGATCCTTTCAATGTTAGATGTTTATGGGGCCAAAATGGTGGAATAGGACAAAATTTAGGATATCTAGATGGTCCTGTGCAATGCAGGATATGTAGTCTGTGAGCTAATTACTGGTAGTTCCATGTTATGTTTAAAGTATTGTGATTTGATTAGATGTTGATATATTCATAAGAAATCATTACTATTCCTGCTTATGTTATGGATGTGGGCTTGAATTTTATTTAGTTTTCCCATTTCTCTCAGTTTTAAGGTACACCTGATGGAATTTTCAGGAAATCTCTAAGACTATCAAAGTGTGTGTGTTTGTGTGTGTGTGCGTGTGTGTACCACGGTTCAGGTAGCCCATTTCTATATTGGAATATTCACCTCATATAAAAATAGCTAATAGTGCTCCCCAAAGTGACTTTTTCTATACGCTTTCTGTGAATGGTTTACATGATATGGCTTGTTAGAGGGAAATATGTTTCTTACTTGACCTAGTTACAAAATCCCTTGTACCACTCACAGCTTTAGAGGCTCTCACATAGGGACTGTGCTATGTAATCATCTTCCTGACAAGGATCAGTTTAAGCAAACATTGTCAATGGCCCACTAGCTTCGGTTAATTAATTTGGGGTATCTTTCCAGCTAGGGCCCTGATATTTGCCACAATTCTTGAGTACTTCCATCTAATGATTACCAATTCACTCGGAGTTATTAGTTGCCAAAACAGTAACCAGTTCTAGTTAATGTAAACAGAAAAAAGACATATATCGGAAGATTTTTGAGTCAATCACAGGATTTACCTGAAGATCAGAGAATCAGGTTTGGGAGAGTTCCAGAGGAGAAAAGGGCTTCCAGAGGAAGTGGCTACTCAGGAGGCCACCACGAAACTCTTGCTGCTGGGTTCCTGGAACCAGTGGTGGTAGGACAGCTACTGCAGTGGCACAAGCCTGACTCCACTCCAACCCCTGAAAACCACATCTACCTGAGTGACCTTCTCCACCTTTGTTTCACTCTCTTGAGATAATCTCTAACTCTAGCCTAGTCACTCTTCTACTCAGGCAACTATTTCATACACTCTGTCTCCTCCAATGTCTTCTATTACCCTATTCTACCCCACCTCACACACACATATGATAAGCTGGTCTCAAATTTCACTAGTTAAAGGAAAGAAAGAGAGAGAGGGAGAAAGAAAGGGAAAAAAGGAAAGAGACAATCAGAAGAGAATATGGATTCTCTCCCTCTCTAAATCTACCAATGTACTTGCCTATGAAGCCTCACAATCTGCCTTCTTTCCTATCTTGATGGATGAATTATTTCTTCTGTTTATGATAAATATTTCCACTGGATTCCCATAGAATCTCACTTACTATGGATTTTGTTCCTGAAATTATTTCCTTTCATTTCTGTATCATCATTATTTTCCTCTATTGGATAATTCTCATCATTGTACAAAAATATTCTATTGCCTAGGAGAGACACTGAAACAAGAGAAAAAAAATATTTTGATAACACATCTAATTCAAGGGCCCGCTGCTCCATTTCTCTGTCCTTTACAAACACCCTTGAAAACCTGTCTATACTTGTTGTACCTACTTGATCTATGCACACCTTTTCAATCCTGGTCAATGAGGCTTTCCTCTCCAACACTCCATGAAACTGTTTTCATATTTCTTAATGACCTACTTATTATCTAATCCAGTCACCAATAATTTGTTCTTATCTTACTCAACTCACCCACAGAATTTGACAAAGTTGAATAGATTTTGACCTGTTTTTTTCATTTAGCTTTGATTTTTCTCCTGCTCACTGGCCATTCTTCCTCTGTGTTTTACCAACCTCTAAATACTGTAATGTGCCAGCTCCCAGATCTATCTTCTTTACTTGCTGTTATAGTCTCATTGTTTTAAATACTATAACTATGCTGATGACTCCTTCTCTCCAGCCTTACACTTCCCACATTGTCTTGTCTTGATAATATCTACTTTATTCTATACTGGCTCAGATCAAAGCCCTATTAGTTTTTCTTGACTTTTCTCTTTCACTAATACTCTAAACTAAAAAAATTAAGGAAAGTAAATATTGTAACGACATTTAAGATATAGTTAGAATCTTACCCCATCTGACAACTTCCATTACTCTCACTTCTGACCAAGCCACCTTCATCTCTCAATTTGAAGCTTCAATACCCTTTTAAAATTATGCCCTTGTTTCAATTCTTGCCCCAACACAGAACATACTCTACACTGAAGTCTGATCATGCCACTTGTCAGTTCAAAATCTAATGGCTTCTTATAGCACTTGTATTAAAATAAAGATCTTCACAGGTCTATTAAGTCCTACAAGGCAAGATCTCTTATTCCTAGCTCTCTGATCTTGTCTTCTGTAATTTCCCTATCACACATTTCATTGTAGCCACACAGTCATCATTATTATCCCCTAGCATGTCTATCCTACTTTACAACAGAGTCATTGCCTATCTCTCTTCTGGAATAACTTCTGATCTTCTCCCATCTCACCCCAATCCCATTCCAGATACTGGTAGTGTAAATAATCACATATATTGAAGCTACACAATGCAGATGTTTCTGTGTTATGGAGTTTAGATGTCCACCAGATAATAATTCGATTGAGTAAATATTTTTCCACACATAGTGGTTTAGTTATTGTGCTAAATGCTGAAAGGGACTTTAAGATAAATATTGCACTTAAATAAGCAGTGCTGGGAAACAACAAGGATCCAACACACATACTAAATGCTGGATTGACACAAAGATGATAAAAACAAAACAAAACAGTATAGTTCTCAATGTATGAAATTTATATGTAAAACAAGAAGTCCCTGTTCTTAAGGAATTTACATACGAGTAAGAAAGCCAGACGTGTACATAAACCTTTATTTAAAATAGATGGTCTTGAGAACAATAAGAGAGTAAAAAGACTAAGGGAGACAAAGGAGAATGAGATCAATTCTAAATATATGATCAGGGAAGGCTTCATGGAGGAAGTTAAGTTATTTGTTATTTTTGAGAAGCATATATTTCATAGTATGGATAGATAAGGTGCAAACTGAGTAGAGAAAAAAAGGAAAGGAAAATTTCAAAGAGCATGCCTTTTACGATCATGAAAATGTTGTAGCATAGAACCTATTATAACGAGGAAAGACTTCATCGTAATACTCAGTTTATTTACTTTTCATTAAATATATATGCATTTGCAATACGTATCCAATAAATATAATATATGTATACATATGTTATATGCATTACATATATATATTTATTACATATACATGTATTATATGTATATATCATAGGCATGTGTGTATTCACATATTTGTATGTATGTGTGTGCGATAAACTTATGTGAGGCCTTTTTCAAGAATAATACAATTTATAAAAGAGTAGCTGTAGGGAATTTCTTTTTCTAAACATATAACAAAATGACTTAATTTTCAAGTGTCAGAGAAGATGATTTTGTGAAGATCACTAAGTTTCTAATTAGTTCAGGGCCTTCGTGCTCTGAATTAGCTAGTCAGTAAATCCAATAAAGTTTTGTATTAAATTTGCTTAATCATTGAGTCAGATTAACATTGGCTTAGTAGTAAGAGAAACATGTTGGAGGAAGCCTACAGATTTTATTGTAGTGCTGTTAAAGAATGATGTGCACCTATGTCTGACTAAAATTATTATTATTATTACCATCATTTTAATGTGCATATATATTATTGCTTCAATAGTTATCAGCTAAATATAGTTTGTAAATGTAAATAAAAACCCTGTAGTTTTTCAAAAGGAAAATATGTCTTCTATGTATTATTAATTTTTTATTTTGATGCATTTAAAAATATATACTAAGATAAAATATTTTTAGTATAAATATAAATATGTATTATTAATTTTTTATTTTGATGCATTTAAAAATATATACTAAGATAAAATACTTTTAATATAAATATAAATCATGAGATATTTTATGGACATGAGAAGAATGAGTTGGATGAATCTGATATTTTAATCTTGCTTTTTCAATAAGGCAATTCAAAATGAATTCCTTGTATAATAGGTCAACTTCATATGTGACTCCCTTGCTTTATTTTCTTTTATTTATTCTTCACTTACATCAATTCATAGTGTTTTTCTACACAAACAGATTCAAAGTGACTTGAATGAAAACTTTAATGATGAATATGTAATTATTTCTCAAATATGTACATGAAATAAAGGGAGGTATTCATAATACGTGCGCAGGTTTTTGAGAAACTTAAAACTCGAAACTCCTGTACTAGTAAAAAACTTTTGTTCAAAACTCTTGGCTCATTTCTCTTTCAAGTCATTTCCTACTGAAACTAGTTCTTTTCCTTGCCAGCTGAGTTCTTTATTCAGTGTTTTATATATATATATATATACATATATATATATATTTTTTTTTTTCAGCATGGGGCACTCACCGGGAATCAAACCCAAGCCTCTGGCATGGCAGGCGAGAAGTCTGTCTACTGAACCATCATTGCCCGCTCTCATTGCCATAATTTTGATGGGCCAGTTTTATTTGTCAGATTTATTAGGGAGCACTTGTGACTCACCAAACATGAATATTGATAGGTAATAGATTTTAACTTAGCAAAGCTGATTAACAGGAATTTCCATTATGATTGCAAACTTTTTCTTAGAACAAATGGCAAAAACAATGTTTTTCTTGTTAGACTAATTTTGCTTAAAAGCTTTAAAAGTAAATAGGCTATGATACGAGAGAGTGGAAGATCAGGCCATCTGTTGTGACCTACTGTCCCGTTACTTACTGTGAATGATATTTATGAATTTTGAATGCTGTCAAGACAAGAGAGTGCCAAAAAAGAGTTTTTATGTTCACGCTTTTCTTTTTTGGCATTTTTTTTGTACGAGTGATATCGCTCATTAAGACTCAAAACCCATAAATCATTTTCAGAGAAAATTTTGAATATACTTACAACTTTTTCCTAATTGTCTCCTTTTAAAAAATATTTTTTCTTCTAAAATGCTATTGAGACTAATGATAGTAATATATTGAATTACTATATTTATTATATTATTATTAATATACTATAATTTATATAATATATATTATTATATATAGTAAAAATATTATATATAATATATTTTTAAAATTTAAAAATTTCATGAATAGCATTGAAGATATTTTTGAGGCATGAAAAAAGTATAAAGTTTTTCATTGATGTTAAAGAAAGTTAGCTAATTAAATTCAATTGAAAGATTAAGAGACTTATTAAAAACATGGGAATGCACTAAAGACATTTCTGAAAGTTCTTCAAGGCAGTCCTCTTTAGTAGACATGGGGTTCATGGTGTTTTTCAGCTTTTGTGCTATGTCCTTAGTTGAAGATTGTCCATTGTCCTCTGTTGGTGTCACATTTGGTGATGGCCATGAGAAAAGAACCAAAGTACTACCCAAAAGACAGAGCAAGGATGGGGACTGCAGTCACCCTGGCTGCTATTAATAGATCTAGCTGGTGAAATTCAGAACATTTACTAGTCATCTGTGCTATCTAGCTGACAATTCATCTTTTAGAAGAGAGAGGAAAAAGGTGGGAGAAACAGTTAATAGTATGCAATTTATCCCAATAAGAAAAATCACATTGGAGAAGCAAGAGTAATAGAAATTTTGAAAAAAAGAAAATTTTAATATATAGAGATAAAAAAGTATGAAATTTGCAGGTGGATCCATCTGATAGTCATGATATCAAAGGCTAGATTATTAAATCAAACTGAATAATTTGGGAAGAACAAAGGCAGCTAATTATTTTTAATTATTCACTTAATTTAATAGTTTTTAACCAATTTTTTAAAGTGTAAAGAAAAAGTACACAAGACTTGATTTAGTAGTAGTGCATGTATTTTTATGTTTTTTAAGCTGAAGTCTCTTTGGAGTCAATTGTGGAAAATGACTATTAAAAAGTCAAATGTAATCTCAGGCTGGGCTGATGTGTGGCACAGACGGGGGCAGGACAGTGATACAGTGTATATGATAGTGGTACATGACAGCATCCAGACCATGCTGTGGAAATGGCCTAGTTTCATTTTGCTCAAGTCCAAAGAGGCATAATATGTGCAAAGGGCAGGGAGCCCTGTTGGGCACTTTGTAAAGAAGACACATATTGTACGACTAGATGGTATCTGATAGGTGATGGGTTGCCCAGTAGATCCATGTCAGCCTGACTGCTGAAGGTTGGGGGAGGAGGTAATATTTATTGAGTGGTAACAATTTCCCATATGCCACTACATTGTAGAAATGGCAGAGGAAGTTTCTATCATCTCTAATTCATGGATAAAGTAACTAAGACTCAGAGAAGCTCAGTAAATATTCAAAGTCACTTTAGCAGATGCTTTCCAACTTCAAATACCAGCATCTATGTCTTATGATATTTTTAAGATGTTGAACAGAAATGCTGGGGAATTAATACCCCTGGGAGGTGGGGTGGGCAACCTTCAACCGGTAGCTTTTATCAGAAACTTCAGCTGCTTCACATATGTGTAGGAGAATCTGAGGTACATGTTATGCACCATTATTAGAGTTTCCCTGCGGGGAGTTGGTTCATTTCTAGTCATTCACTGTGACAGCTGGTTTAATAATGCACCCTTTACTGGCTGTCTCACCTACTCCACTAATAGTGTCCTTTGTATAGGCATTCCTTGGAGATATTGTGGATTTATTTCCAGACAACTTCAATAAAGCAAATATCACAATAAAATGAATCACACATTTTTGCTTTTTTAGTTTCCTTGTGCATATAAAAATTATGTTTACACTCTACTGTAGCTTAAACCATCACAGCGTGCAATAGCATTTGTTTCTAAAGAAAAATAGCATATATACCTTAATTAAAATATTTTATTGTAACATAATGGGGGAGGGGCAACAGTTAGGGAGAGGCTTGGATTTTCTATTTGGTGAGGGTGTGTTTATTGGCTATCTTCCTCCTGGGAACAATGAAATTGTCTAAAATTGATGGACTGTTGACTTTGGATGTTATTTACATAAGGCCCAGCCGATGAAGATGGCTGAAAGACACACTGAGAAGTAGATTTGTGAATGACAGTATACACTTATGATCCAACATTGCGCTGTTATGAAAAGGAACAAAGTTGTAAGGCATGCAACAATGTGAATGAATATGTGGGACATTTGGTGAGGCAAAATAAGCCAGAAACAAAAGAGCAAATATTGAATCATCTCATTTAGAAAATACTTATAAGAAAACTGGGGATTAAACTGTAAGCTCTTATAGCAGTCACATTTAGTCTGGAGTGGTAATTGTCATTTCTGGATTTTGAAGGGTGGTTTTATATATGTATACGTGGTATTTGGAGATCAAAACATAGCTGATCAGGTCAGGATTAAGGTAATTCAGAATACAGGGGTAAGGAAGACATTGTCTACATTTTAGAACTCCACCTACTTTTTGAGACCAAAAGAAGAAAGGCTTATTTTGTCTAGAACCTAAATTTTCAATAACACATAATCTAATTCAACCTGTCTGGATAGATCATTTAAATAATCCAAACACAGCGAGCCCAGGATAAGAATGAGAGCCTTTAATACTGTATAGCTTAATGTAATGTCTAGATAAATCCCAGAGTATATTAAGCAAAAAGTATTGGCAAAGTCCCTTGAGGGATGGCAAAAACAATATGGAACTATTAAATTTTACCACTGGGGAAACCCCAGATACTTTTTCAGACTTTAGGGGCACCCAAATCAATAGGCCAAGGCCTTGATCTTGAAGCTTGCCCTTGTGAAGCTTATGTATGTAGGAGAGAAGCTTAGCCTACCTATAGGTATGCCTAAGAGTCACCTCCAGAGGACCTCTTTTGTTGCTCATATGTGGCCTCTTTCTCTCTAAGCCCAACTATGTAAGTAAAACCATTGCCCTCCCCACTACACAGGACATGACATCCAGGGATGGAAGTCTCCCTGGTGGCATGGGAGATGATGCCCAGGGATGAGTCTGGCCCTGGTGCTGTGGGATCAACAATTTCATCATGGCCAAAAAGGGGAAAAGAGGCATAACAAATAAAATATTAGTGGCTGAGAGAGTTCAAATAGTCAAGACGCTACTTTGGAGGTCTCTCTTATGCAAGTTTGTTAGATATTGCATATTGTTTGTTAGCTACTATCATAACTTGCCAAATCCAGACCAAAACCATTCCTATCAATCCTAAAGAATATCTAGGACATTATATAAGATTCTACAAAGTTCTATGCACTAGGGTAACTTTCCCGAAACCTACAACCTCCAGATGGTTCCCTGGACCAGGTAAGTCCTGGAACCTAGAGGGATCAGCCTTTCTAGAACATCACTTAGTTCTATCCCCCTATCCCATATTATCAACAGCTTCTTCAACATGAAAAAGTTAGAATGGCAATAGACAAATACTTTTAAAGAGTGAGAGAAAGATCAAAGGTGATGGTAGAGTTATTCAAAGATTTTAAAAAATGAATATAAGTGCTGAATTAGTATATTGATATTTCTTTTAGTCTCCAGTATCTTAGAGCAGCAAGAAATAAAAACTTAAAATTTTGGAATTATAACCCATAACAAACTCTGAAATCTGTTCTACAACTAATTATTGCAATGTGCTTTGAAATGTATTGCTTTATTGTATATATGCTATTTTTCACAAAAAGGAAGAAAAAAGAGAAGGAAGAGTATAATAGAGAATATAGGATTTAAGAAATGAATATGACAGCTGAATCAATATATTAATATTTCTTTTGATCTCTAGTATCTTGTAGCATCTAGAAGAACAAATGAAAAATCGTGGAACTGTAACCCATACCAAACTTTAAAATCTATTTACAACTACTTGTTAAAATGTACTTGGAAATTTGTTGCTTTTTTGTATATATGTTATTTTCACAATAACAAATGTTAAATATATATTTATTGTAAATAATGCTAACTATCCTCTGAGTCTTCAATAAGTCATAATCTTTTCTCTGGTATAGGGTCTTACCCCAGCATTGGTGGCTGATTATTGATCAGGGTGGTGTTTGCTGAAGGTTGGGGTATGTTTAAGTTTCCTAGGCTGCTCTAAGCAGATACCAGGAAATGGGTTGTCTTAAACAATGGGTATCTATTAGCTTAGTTTGAGGCCTTGAAAATGTCCAAATCAAGCAATCATCAAGGTGGTGCTTTCTTCCTGAAGTCTGGTTGTTGGCAATCCTTGGTTCCTCCACCACAGGGCAAGGCACATGGTGGCATCTGTTGGTCTCTTTCTTCTCTTCTGGGTTTCATTGTGTTCGGCTTCTGCTTTGGTGGCTTTCTCTTTTTCTCCCTCTGTATTCATTCCATTATTAAAGGACTCCAGTAATAGTATTAAGTCCCATCCTGAGTGATATGGGCCACTCCTTAACTGAATTAGTTTCATCAGAAGATCTTACATATAATGGGTCTACACCCACAGGAATGGATTAGGTTTAAGAGCATGTTTTTTCTGGGGTACATACAGCTTGAAATCACCACAGGGTGGCTGTGGCAATTTCTTAAAATAAGATAACCATGCTACATCAATTGACTCTTCCTTTCACAAAAGACTTCTCTGTAGCATTTGATACAGTTTGATAGCATTTATCCACAATAGAACTCTTTTCAAAATTAGAGTCGATCACCTCCTAACAAGAGAGACAACCTTTTCTTTGAAGCTTTGAAGCCAGGGATTGACTTTTCCTCTCTAGCTATGAAAGTCCTAGCTGTCATCGTCTTCCATTTGAAGGCCTCAAACCCTGCCTCTTCTTCAACAACCTAATATATGTAATAGTCTAAATCCTTGTTATTTCAACAATGTTCATACCATCTTCACCAGAAACCACTTCCTTTGTTCATCCATAAAAAGCAACTCCTCATCCATTCGGGTTATGAGATGTAGTAATTCAGTCACATCCACTGTGTCCACTTCTAATTTTAATTCTCTTGATAATCCTATCACTTCTACAGTTTACCTCTTTCACTGAAATCTTGAATGCCTCAAAGTCATCCATGAGGATTGGAATCAAATTCTTCCAAACTCCTGTTAATATTGATATGTTGACTTACTCCCATGAACAATAAATGTTCTGATTGACATCTAGAATGATGAATCTGTTCTAGAAGGTTTTCAATTGGCTTTATTCAGATCCATCAGGGGAATCACTATCTATGGCAACTATAGCCATATAAAATGTATTTCTTAAATATTAAGTCTTGAAAGTTGAAATAACTCCTCGATTCATGGACTGCAGAATGGATGCTGTGTTAGAAAGCATGAAAACAATATTCATCTCATTGTAACATCTCCACCGAGCTCTTGGGTGACCAGGTGCCTTGTGAAAGAGCAGTAGTATTTT
>PVIY010018483.1:0-47512 GCA_004026745.1 Myrmecophaga tridactyla | reverse complement strand
GGTATTACTGGCACCAGCCGGATTTTCCCGGACTAAGCTGGCCTCCTACCAGGGGGAAGGAGTCACCTGCGTCAGTTTTCCCTGAGGGTGAGACCCGGCAGGTTGAAAGACTTTCCTGTGAAGTCTCTGGGCTCTGTTTTTCTTATCCTGCCCAGTAGGTGGCGCTCGTCTGCCTGCGGGTCCCACCAGCAAAAGATGTTGTGTCTCCTTTAATTTTGGAAGGCTCTCCCTGCTGGGGGCGTGGTCGAGACAGAGGAGAGGTTGTAGGCTGGTTCCAATGGCTTCAATTTGCCAAGCCCTGGAGTCTGCGTTCTTTGAGAGAGGGATTCCACCTAAGTTGGGCTTCACCCCTCCCCTGGGGAAGGCGCATGTGGGAGACAGCCCTGAGAGCAGTCTGTTCCTGCCTGTGTGTGGGGCAGCTGCAGCCCAAGAAGTCCCGCCGCTGAATCTGGAGGCTGCCAAGTCTCCGTAGAAACCGCCACGAAAACCCCCGTTTTGTCCCCTTTCCGCTTTTTCCGGTTAGCCCAATAAGCGACTTCTGACTTGCCCGGTTTCGCGTGAGCTGGGGGCCTATTTTTCGTAATCAGAATTTGTTTATTAATGCCGCAATTGGCGCTTGGTTGGATTCAGTCCCTGCTACTGTTTCCTTTCTCTCCGCGAAGCCGCCTATGGGGGAGGGGCGCCGGGCGCTGGCCGCCGGCCGCCGCGGCTTTGGGGAACTCACAGATCCGGCGAGTTGCCGTCAGTCTAAGCTGCTCCAGTTCTGGGCGCGCTGTGTGTTCGGTCACTATCGTGGTTCCGGGAGCTATTCTGTATTGTTTCTGGTTATCTAGTAGTTGTTCTGGAGGACGAACTAAAACGCGCACCTTGCTAAGCCGCCATCTTGGCCCCCCCCTCAAGTTAAGACCTTTTGATGAGGTTCTGTAGTTAGGGTATGGCCCACCTCAATCAGAATAGGTTTAATCCTATTACTGGAATCTTTTACAAGGGGAAGCAAGAATCCAAAGGTCAGTGGTGCCTGGAAAAGAAGGATGAGGCCAGAAGGGCCCACCATGTACATTGTCATATTAGAGAGTTGCCCAAGACCAAGGATCACCAGAATACCAGTCTACAGGAAGAAAGCAAGGAAACTAAAAAACAACCTGACCCAGTTTAAAGCTATATGTACCCCAGAAAAGCCATGTCCTTTAATCTTCATTCAATACTGCTGTGTGGAATCATTTTTATTGTTTCCATGGAGATATGACCCACCCAATTGTGGGTAGTAAGTTTTGATTAGACGGTTTCTATAGAGATATGTCTCCACCCATTCAAGGTGAGGTTGCTTACTGAAGCCCTTTAAGAGGGAACCATTTTGTAAAAAAGCTTTTGAGACATGAGAACCACCAGAACCGAAAGAGACAACAGAACAGACAAAGCCCTGGGGAAGCCACTGAAAAGGCTTACAAAACGAGGAGAGAAAGCTAGCAGATGTCACCGTGTGCCTTTGCACTTGAAAGAGAAACCCTAAATATCATCAGCCTTCTTGAACCAAGGTACATTTACCTGGATGCCTTAATTTGGACATTTTTATAGCCTTGCCTTAATTTGGGCATTTTCACAGCCTAACTGTAAACTTGCAACATAATAAATTCTCCTTTCTAAAATCCATTCCGTTTCTGGTATATTATATTCCAGTAGCTTGCAAACTAGAATAGATTTTGGTACTGGAGAAGTGGGGTGCTGCTGTGGTTTGCAAATACTGAACATGTTGGTACAGCATTTTAAATGGATAAGGGGAAGTTTCTGGAAGAGTTGTGAGCTGCTTGACAGAGAAGGCCTAGAATGCTTTGAAGAGACTTGGTAGAAATGGAGACTCTAAAGATACTTCTGATAAGGCCTTAGACAGATATGATGCATGCGTTACTGGAAAGAAGGTGACCCTTGTTTTAAAGTGGTGCAGAATCTTGCAAAACTGTGTGCTGCTGTTGGATGGAAGCTAGAATTCAAAGGCGACAAACCAGGATATTTAGCAGAAGAGATTTCTAAATTAAATTTTGAAAGTGCAGCCTTGTTTCTCTTTGCAGCTTATAAATAATGAAATGCGACAGGAAAGATATGAGCTGACAACTGATACAACTGGTACAAAGAAACCAGAAATTGATGGTCTGGAAAATTCTGGGCTTCCAGAAATGGTTTCCCCAGAGAATAGTGCCCCACATGAGGATTTAACTAAATGTGGAACCAGCCAGCCATTTCAGAAAAAGCCAGGATTGGAGATGGAGTTATCCGGGAAGGATCTGTGGCAAGTCCTTTTGTCTGAAGGGCATGACCCCAACCTATTGCATAGGAACCCAACAAAAGTGTTGCAGGATCTGTATAAAGGGAACCACTGCCAGTATGGACTAAGAGGGGTATAAAAGGAACACAGTAGAGGAGAAGTAACTACAGAAGCAGAACAATGAAAGCTAAGGTATGAAGTCAAGAAACCGTGGGCCAGGAGAGTGGACCCACCCAGGCACTTGGAGTGGGTGAATTTGCCCTGAAGGCAGAGGGTGGGCCTTCCACTTACTTGCAGCGGAAGAGTTGTGCTGACTCAGGCCTTGGAGAGAGGGGAACACATTCCTTGGGGATTGGGGAGAGCCTAGCTGCTACCACATTGTTGGGCAGAGAGCACGGGTGTGGTCCCAATGCTTGGAGAGGGTAGAGCCGAGAAAAAGGTGGTCTCTCCAATATCTGCCAAGGTTGCATTCAGAGAGAGGCAGGCTGCTGCACAGGCCCTTGAAAAGGGTGGGACTGTCACCTTCTAAAGTCCTGAAGAGAAATGACTCTCAGACTTTGAAATCTAATGGAGTTTACCCTGTAGGTTTTCAAAACTGCTAGGGTCCAGTGACCCCGTGTTCTTTCCAATTTCTCCCTATGGAAATGGGACTATGTATCCTATGACTGTCCCTCCTTTGTATGTTGGCAGCAAATCACTTGTTCTGAGTTTTACAGGTCCAGAGTCAGAGGAGAATTTTGCCTTAGGACAGACCATGCCTGTAGCTGACTTTGATGAGATTTTGTACTGTTTCTAACTTTGTATTGTATTTGTATTATTACTGAAATGGTTTAAGGTTTTCTGATATTGTTAAGGAATGAATGTTTCTGCATTGGGAAAGACATGTCTTTTTGGGGACCAAAGGGTGAATGTGCTGGTATGAATCTGTTGTGTACCCCAGAAAAGCCAAGTTCTTTAATCCTCACTCAATATTGCTGGGTGGGAGCTCTTTGATTGTTTCCATGGAGATGTGACCTACTGAGTTGTGGATGGTAAGTTCTGATTAGATGGTTTCCATGAAGATACTCCACCTATTCAAGGTGGGGTTGCTTACTGGAGCCCTTTAAGAGGGAATCATTTTGGTGGAAGCTGTAGAACCACCAGAACCAACAGAGCCACCTGAACCGATAGAGCCACCAGAACTGACAGAGTCAACAGAATGGACAGAGCCCCGGGGAAGCCATTGGAGAAGCCTGGAGAGAAAACTAGCAGACGTCTCCATGTGCCTTTCCAGTTGAGAGAGAAAGCCTGAATATCATCAGCCTTCTTGAACCAAGGTATCTTTCCCTGGATGCCTTAATTTGGACATTTCTATGGCCTTGCCTTAAATGGGACATTTTCATGGCCTTAGAACTGTAAACTTGTAACTTAATAAATTCCCCTTTTTAAAAGCTATTCCATTTCTGGTATATCACATTCTGGCAACTTATAAACTAAAACACCACTTAACACACCAAGTGTCTTTAACCTATATTTTAACCTTCTACCCTCTCAGAAGGTGTTTATTTCTTTGGCTATTCAAGCAAAGACTATGCAATGGGTTGGTGTAATCAATGGCAATTTATTAGCTCATAGTTTTGAGGCTGAGAAAAGTCCAAATCAAGACTCTGAGGCGATGCTCTGTCTGTCCAAACTTCATTTTGCTTATAAAGGACTCCAGTAATAGGATTTAAGACCCATTCTAATTGAGGTGGGCCACACCTTAACTGAAGTAATCTTATCAAAATGTTTTACTTACAATGGTTTTACACTCATAGAAATGGATTAAGTTTAAGAACTTGTTTTTCTGGGGTACACAGCTCCAAACCACCATAAGTGGATTAAAGCATGAAATGGGTAGTTAAACAGATGATCTTTAATGTTCTTCCCAATCCTGAGATATTTTGACCACTATTAATAGAGAATACAATTGACTATTAGCTTTCCACTCTAAAACAGCCCCTTAAATTTTTTTACATTAGTTTTATTATGTTGGCTTATGGTAACAGAATCAGAAAAGTCTACCGCAGGTCAGAGTCCTCTATTCATTTTAAGGTAATAAAGAAGAAGATATGAATGAAAATACTTTATCCTGAAAAAGATCTTACCAACTGTGCAGCCAAGACACTTGAGAACTCACTATTCATGGCATATGGAAGTGCTGTCTGTGCTCTCGAGCCATATGTGGTCTGGAACCTCTTCTTTATCTCATTCAAAAAATTAAATGCTCGAGAACGTTCAAAATCCTGAAAAGAAACCAAATCAGAACTCACACTTAGAGAGCAAAGATGATGCTGATGATTAATAGCTAAAACAATAAAAATAGCTACCATTTATTGGACAATGACTCAAAGAGGAGGAACTAGCATTGACCCCATTTTACAGTCAGGAAGTGAAGGCTCTGAAAAGTTAAGTATTTCACCAAAGGTCAAACAACTAGTAAACAGAAGAACTGGGATTCAATTCCAGATACATCTGACTATTTCCAACCAGATACTTATACCTAAGTCAGCTTCTTGAGGGTAGGAACTGGGGTTTTATTTCTTTCATCTCTCTCATGGGACCATACAATGATAATGCTACTGACATGAACTTAGAACTTATTTTTTTAATAGTAGCAGTACTTTTGAAAAGATCAAGTACTGTACCCTTGTCTAGCCCCAGCCAGTCAAAAAATATATAATTGTAATAACCACTGTGGTTGACTTACTAATATCCATTTCATTCAATAATTAGTCTAAGCCAAGGGTTCTTAAACTGTGGCTAATGGTCTGAATTCAGGGTGCCCATGTACATGGATGGATAAAAAAAAATCACATCATTATCATTATTTTCACCAATCTTTAACTTAAATTTTCACTGTGAATGAGGTAACAAACCAAAGTAAATTAAGTAGAATTGACTCTGTCACCAACAGAAATCTTTTTTAATATGCTGTCACAGTTATAGATATCTCAAAATATCATTTACACTATTTCAAAATTAGTGTAGATAATTAAACTAATGACTAGATCTTTTTATTTAATGCATTCATAAAGAAACACATATAATACTATATCAATTTTTAAAGTATTTTGATAGCTAAATTTCAATATAATTGGTTTCCTTTATAATCATGTGTGTTTTACTCTATACATTTAAAAACATTCTGAAATAGGGCCCATAGGTGTCAAAGGGGTCTGTGATACAATAAAGGTTAAGAACCATGATCTAAGGCAATCATATAAATTCCATTCTCCTTGTCAGTGATCAGTTTAGAAATATGCCTGTGACCTAGTCCTTGCCAAAAAGATATGAAAGGAAATTATGTTTTAAAGGAAGGGGTGGAGGGAAGGCATGCTTCTGGGAAAATTTTCCCTATCCCTAAGATAAGAGACTCAAAAAGACACAGTCTCTCTTCTCTGGGCATGAATAAACAAGCAAGTAGCTACATGAAATCATAAGGGAACCAGTCTAGGATGAAGTTGATACTAAGGATAGCAGAGAAAAGGATCTTGATGACATCATTAAGTTATTGAGTTTTTTTGCATCTAAAGCCAACAAATACTTAACAAAACAACTGACCCAATATACTACAGGTACATATAGCTGATGGTCATGTTTTGTGATTTTTGTTTTCCCAAAGTCCATATATATTAAAATCTTCTTTAACTATTGATTGGAGGAATGAAATAATCTATTTTATATTACCATTAAAACAAATAGATGAGAGGATGTGATATCAAAGGATCATAATTATGAACACCAATTCTCACTATACAATATAGTAGTTGTAGAAATTGCAAGAGGTTAAGCTAAAACTTTACCCAAACCAGGCTAATTTGCAAATACCCAGATATCAAATTTTCTTATTTCTTGCTCTATACAATAAATCCAAAGTACAGAAAAAGTTAACTGTAATGTAAAGTTCCATCACATCTCCTTTACCCTTCATAGGTATAGATAATTAAGAAATGACTGTATTTAACAGTACACATAGTTAAACAGCAATATGTCTTCAAATTACTTACATCGTCAGTGATACAAAGATAAACAATCCTGTCTTGGCAGATGTAATGAAACAAATAACTGTAGAATAAAAGATATAAAACTTACTGTGGTTATAAGCAACATTTCTTTTACTTCTATCTTCTATGTATCAGCAAATTCAGTACTGCCAAGGTTACCGAATTATTTATACAGATAATCTTTTCTCCCCCTTCCCCTCCCTCATTTACCTGTTTCTCTCAAGCCAAAATGATAGGAGTAAATAAGAAATTAAAAGAAGGTCTCTATGTTAGCTACATAGCACAACAGCATGTGTATTACCCATTAAAATAACAGCTTCAAGAACATAATTGGACTTTTAAGACCTGAACAAGAGATGATATTTTAGAGGGACATGTAATTAGGATTAACTCACAATGGGCCATACAGACTCCTTTGCTTTTTTCCTAAAATCTCAATGCAAACAACTTTTCTACCAAATACTCAAGAACATTTATCTGAGTATTTACTTTGAGCCAGTTACTGTGCTAGATGCTGAGAATACTAATAAACAAAACCAACCACCCCTGCTTCACAGAGATTACAGTGTAGGGAGTTATGGTGCAGCATGGTAAACAAGACAATGGGGCAGGTACACAGTGTTCTGGGGACATAAAAGAAGCATCTAATAGAGATTTGGGGAGAGTAACAGGAAAGACTTTCTGGTGCCAGTGATGCTTGAGCTGAGATCTGAAGAATAAGTAAAACATTTGATTTCATGGGAAAAGTGATAAATTTAATTTTGCATACACTGAATTTGAAGTACCTATGAGGCATTCTAGTGGACATGTTTTATAGTAGTTAGTAACATGGACATGGAAGACATTGGAGAAGTCAGCATTAGAAATATAGATTCAGAAGTTATTAACATTCAGTGGAAACAGTTTCATTACAACAGCAGGGATAAAAGTCAGAATGTTGAGGCAAGAAGTGCCTCTTTTAAGTTTGGAGGGAAGAATGTGGGTAAGATAGGGCAATAACTTGAGAAGACTGAGTCAATAAAAAGATATTTTAAAGTTTATCTTTAAATTAGCATATAATAAAGTGGATTTTTTGTCTTTTGGTGTACAGTAATAAGAGATATTTTTGATTGGGACAATGGAACATGATTATAAGAAGGAAATCAAGGCAGAAGATTTAAAAACAAACAAACACAACTCAGTGATGAAATCTCACCCCAGAGGATATAGGGGACAACTGGATCAAGACTGGATTGATTGCATTGCCTTCCATTATGACTGCATTTTAAGCAGACTACATATTCTAGCTTCTCTTACAGCTAAATAGGGCTATATAACTAACTTTTGGCTGTTAAAATGGAAGTGAAAGATATATATCCTACTTCTTGGTCTTGCCTCTAAAAGGACTGCAGTGTTTTCCCAGGAATTGACAAGAAACACCCAGACTATAAGCCTAATAAGTTTTGGAAAGAACAATATCACCAAAAAGTCATACCTACAAGAGACAGTGATTACTTAACCCCTAAAACAACCTCTGGGCCTCAAACCTATACCAACAGAAAGCAAACTACAAAATCTGTATAGTTCCCAAAGATGACATACTCTCTAACTTCCATTTCAGATGTGACCACAGAGGGTAATGGGCCAGGAAGAACCACTTAGAGAGCAAAGCCAGAAGTCATGGAGAAAAGACAAAGGAATTTCTACAAGAAAGCAGAACCACTAACTACTCATGGTGAGAACAGGGAGTCTTTGAAGTTGTGGCAAAGCAGTTATTTAATCATTGCTTCTAAGAAGCAATGAGTTTTATGCGTTTATCACTCTTCCCTTTTCCTAACTCCCACCGTGGTGATCCTATGGACCATTGTCTATTGGGTTGGGCTTGGGAAACAGGAAGAATAGATGACTTGTCTTTTAGTCTATGGTCAGTGGGCCACAGGAGCCACAATTGGGCCTGATGCAGAAGACTATGTATCACACAGAGACTTTAGACTTGGGGCAGTACATATGGGTCTTTGGGTCATCTCCCTTGGAGAGGGGGTATTTTCTATGTTTGGGAAGAAGGATATACCAAGATATTTGGGTAGCCAGAGGAATAGATTGGAAGATGGCAAGTTGTCCCCTGAAACTGAAATACTATAATTTTTTCCAGAGTTTAGCTGAGCAAATGGTTGCACAGGCAGACACTGCATTTTCTGGCTTCCTTTATGGCTAGGTTAGCTACATAACCATATTCTGAATGATGAAATATAAGCAGAAACTAAGGAACAATAAAATATAAGGCCATTTTTGGCCTTGCCTTTAAAAATACTGGGCAAGCACTGAGAGGAAACAGTTGCCTTAGCAAAAGATGAAAGCTACTAATTGACACTGTCAGACCCACTCCACCAGCTCGTAACCACTCATCTCTGGATTATCTCTTTTAAATCATTGTATTTTGGGGTCTCTCTCTTATAGCAGCTCTAGAAGTAGGGAAATAAAGACAGATTAAGTAAATTTTTTATGTATGGACAAGGAAGGTTGAGACACTTTCTATCTGATTACTAAAACTGCCCATCTACATCATCTCTAATCCATTCTCCAACCAGCCATCAGAGTGATCTTTGTAAAGCAAATCCTTACCTTGTCACACCGTGGCTAAAAACTTTCAATTTCTTCCCACTTCCCTCAGAATAAAGTCCAGTCTCTTAATGTGGCCTATGAGGCCTTACATGACTTCTCTTCTACCCATCTCTCTAGCTTTATCTTTCACCTCTCTGGGAACCAGGCACAGAGAACAATCTGCAGTTCCCTAATACACCTTATGATACCAAGCCTCCATACCTCTTTATCTGTTGCTCCTTCTACCCGTAATTTTATTCCCTTAACCTCCATCTCTATCTTCTATATAATTATCTATAGATTTGACTGTCTCTCTCTCTCTAAACCACAGTCTCTATGAGGGAAAATACTGTATCCCCAGCACCGAGCAAAATGCCTGGCAATAGCAAGTGCTCAATAAATACTTACTGAAAGAATGAACAAAGGAATTTTTATTATCATATTTGCATCAAGCTTCACATATCTTAGGGCTCTTTAGCAAAATCAATCAGTTTTATGTGTAACATTTTCACATAAAATAAATTATTAATAATACTTCAGTGATAATATACAATTACAAATTAAATTTATAATAAAAATGGACATTTTCTAAGCTGATAAAGGTTATTGCTCTATCAGCTTATTCAACTTATCTACCAAGAAGCTTTTTTAGTTATCTACTACTCTGATTACAACATAGAATTCCCTTTCACTCTCTATCACATGCACAACAGAACTCACTTGCCATGTGAGTACGTTAGTTTGTTATTTTCAGAAGGTATCTTAGCCAGAATCTGCTCTGTCACCTCCAGGAAGTTTCCTCCACACCAAGCATGTTTGGCAAGGATAGTGGTTCCCCTGGCAACAACAGCAAAAAGAATGGCCATGGCTTCAATCTATCAAAAGAAAAAAAGAAAAACAATTTAGAATATTTCATTGACATGATCCTTCAAAAGTAACTTGCTATCATTTATCATCATCTACCTAGAGATGGTATTGAACAAGATTCTATATAATAAGATCACATAACATTAAACTTAACAACAGGCTTAAAATCAGGTTTAGCAAAAAGGGCTACAAGCTTGTAACCTAAACCACACTGATACGCATATTACTTACAGACATACAAAATACATACACATACATACATGCATACAGTTGAACCTCATTATTCCATAATCTGCGAATTTGCCTACTAGCTAACATTTATTTGTAACCCCAAAATCAATACTTGCAGCACTTCCGTGGTCATTTGTGGACATGTACAGAGCTGTGAAAAATTTGAGTTGCCAGACATGCACTTTCTCAGTTGAGCTCAAAGTGACACTCTGCCTTCTTGTTTTAGCTCTCATAGTATAAAAAATCCTTTTTCTGGTATATTTAGTACCATATCTTTTTTCATATTTTTGTGCTTTTTGTTGATGATTTCACTACTTAAAATGCCTAAGCATACTGCTGAAGTACTGTCCCAAGCACAAGAAGGCTGTGAGGTGCCTTACTGAGAAAATACATGTGTTAGATAAGCTTCCTTCAGGCATGAGTTAGTTATAGTGCTATTGGCTGTGAGCTCAATATTAATAAGTCAACTATATATATATATATATATATAATAAGATGTCTTTAAACAAAAACACACATAAAACAAGGTTAAGTATTGATCTATTGACAAAAATGTTGTGACCAGAGGATCATAGGAACCTAACCCCATATTTCCCCTAGGACCAATGGTTCAGTATTTGCTAATACAGTATTTATAGTGACTTTATAAAACATACTACAATGAATATTAAGAATCAGCTACATAAACATTAGACTGAAAGACAGACTGCATTTACAAATTATACACCACAAACTAATATTCGTTTTTTTGCCTTTTGAAAAGCAATGACCATATATAGCAAAGGGACATAAACATATCTTTACCCTTTAATTCAGTGATTCCATCCTGAAAATCTATCCTAAGGAATCAGTTCAATAGAAGTTAGACTTTAGATTCACAAACATACCAATTAACAATGATAACAGCCCATTTTTATTAAGTGCTTACTATGTGTAGGCACTATTTTAAGCACTTTATAATTATTAACTCATTTAATACTTACACAAGTCAATGAAATTATATACTATCAGGATGCTCATATTACAGATGAGAACACTGAAGCTCAGATGATTTTAATAATTTGCCCAAAATTATAGAGCTAGGAAGAGAGAGAGCTGGGATGTAAACTCCAACAGTATAGGTTTTGGAATCCACGTTCTTCACCTATAGTGTATGCTATCTCTAGCATAAAGGCATTATCCATAACAGAAACAAAGTGGAAACAACCCAAATATTCAACAAGAGGAACGGTTTTATAAATTATGGTAAGACCTTTCATAAACACAACCTTACTAAAACAAGACAGCATGAGTTTAAGATTATTTTTCTCATGTTTGGATATGAGTAGTACTGTCTTTTTTCCTACAAAAAAAGCCCAGTTTCTATTTATCTAATGATATAAACTTGTAAAAAGAGATGAACAAATACCATACTACTATTCAACTAACTCATCAATTTAATGTTATTTGTTAACATGCTCAGTTTCACCCAACAGATCAGGGATTATATCCAACTTTAGTGTGATTATGAGTCATCTGGGATGGCAGAGTGAGAGTCACATGTTAAAAATTCAAATTCTTAGCATTATAACCTGACTCAGTAGGCCTGAAGTGGGGCCCTGGAATCTGCATTTTAAAAAGCTTGTCTGGATTCAGGCAATGCACACAACCATACTTTGTGAACACTGCAGAAGATTAGGACATGTTTGAGGTCAAGGAACCTGTTGATTCCTTCTTGGAATGCCAGCACCAAAGCCCAGCACACAGAACAGAAGGGGCACTTCTGTTTCTTGAGCTGAATTCCTCTTGGTATTGGCTTCTTCATTATATTATTAATTGAGGCTGTTCCCTTGAGTTTTCTTCCATATTCCCATTTCTCCTTATACATACATGACAATTTATAGATTTCAAGTCACTTCCTCATACATTATCTCCCTTGATCCTAAAATCCTCCCTTGCCCTTATAATACTCCAAGTACATTCTATTTCTTAAAGTCTTTGTGTGCACACATTATCTCTGCTTCTCCACATTCTTTAGGCTCTTCAACTTTAATACATTCTGATGTTTGTCCTTAACACTCCACAAAACCATGCTTGCTAAGATCACCAAGAAAATCTGTTGCAAAATACAGTGGTCACTTCTCTTATTCTCAACTTACTTGACCTCTAAGAACAATAAACATTGATTAACCCTCCTTCTTGAAACACCCTCTTCCTACATCTCTGGCTGCTCCTTCTGTCTTCCTGATGACTCCTCTTCTTCCACCTTACCTCTAAATGTTGAATTTCCTTAGGTATTTATTCTGAACCCTCTTATCTCTTGATGAGCCCATCTAGACTTGCTATTTTAAACACCATTTATTTGCTGAAGAGAGTGCACACAGAATAAAAAGAGTAGTGCCAAAGAAAAAACCAAAGACAGAACAACAGCTTAGGGGAAGGTAGATGAATAGGGGCCCACAACGAAGATGAGGAGAAGCAACTGGAAAAGTCAGAGGAAAACCCAAAAGTATGTGGTGTCATGGGAGCCAAAGAGAAAGTAAGTTTCAGGAAGGATTGAGTGTCAGCTTCTAGCTGTGCTCACTGACACGGAATATGAAGGCAAAGGCTGTGAAACAGTCACTGAAACTGTATAATTAGGAAGGAGGCCATTCGTCAGGATCAGTAAGACAAAAAGTAGAGTAGAATAAGTAGAATAAAAACACAAAGAGAAACAGATAAGAAATCATATGGTCCCCTAGACAGAGAGATGAAAAACTAGAAAACTTGGCTCTAATAATTACTAGAAGTATATGAATACCTAACTAACCATAAAGTATTATATAAATGTAAAATAATAGGAAGAGTGAAGAGACAAACCAGAGAGAGAGAAAAAGGAAAATAAAGACAACAGAATATAAAGGAAAGGCTTGTCTCAATATGGTTCCTCCTCTCTTCTTTTATTCTCTCTTCTGTTCTTTCCACAGTCATCATTCTAATTCTACTTCATTTCTGCTAAGAACCCCTATTTTAGAAACTTACTGTTCCTCCTTAATCAATCCTGATCTTACCTCTCCACATATTTATACCTCCAAAACTCTATCTCTTTTCTTTCTTCATTCATCTTGGGGGCTTGTCCTTAGGGCTCTGGGCCTGAAGAGCAACCACCACGGCTTGGTGTTTGAGAAGCCTAATAGGTTTCAAGGAAAGGATATTTTTGTTCCAGTTGCTGAGATTCAAAAGAAGACATGTTATGGGGAAATCCAAGTTAGAATTCTGGATGCAATTTTTTTCTTATAAGTTGTGGTGACAGTCTTAAATTCACAAAATTAAGAGTAAGTAAGATGCTACTGACATACAAATCTGTCATGAAGAGTATTATTTAGAGAGAAAAATGCATCCAGAGTTTCAAACAATAATCTTATGAAGGAACTTCTGGAATATATTCATTTATAAGTAAGGAGTTTCCTGCATTTAAGAGACACTAACAAAAAAGCACAATAGTGATGCACACTTCTCCTCAGTGGAGGCATTCAAGCAAAAGTTGAAGAGAGCATCAGAGAACAGAGTAAGGGAAAAGACCGAGCCAACATTTTTCACACTGGAGTCCATGTGTTCTGAGGACTTTTTCAATTCTGTATTGTTATTTTGTTAGTATTAAAGATGTGTAAGTATATTCTGGACCATCTATATACATATCTCATAAATGAGTAATGGCACACAAGTCAGTGCCGCCTATGCATTCGTGTCTGTGAAGGTATAGGTGCCAAGAAACCCTTTAAAGTGATGGTGCTTAATTTTTAATGTCTTGGAAGCAAATCTAGCTGCTCTTAGGTTGGCATCCTAAAACCATAATAACAATTACAATTCAAGCACTCATGCATTCCTACTATGTTTTTCAAAATCAGTTATAGACAAAATTTATTTTTTGCAGTAATGATTGACAATTGAAAAATAGCTGCATGGAATAAGACTTTAATTTTATTTTAAGAATTGAGACTTTTACCTGATACTCTGAAAATGACAGTGTGGTATAATCACATTAATATATAAATTATCTTAGGCTAAGGAAAAAATAATACTCAAAGAAATGCTTATACCAACTGGAAATCAAATGATGCCATAATGTGCTTCACGAACAAAGGTTGTGCAACAGTTCAAATACAGAAATGAAGTGGAATAATTAATTTATAATACATGGTAATACATTCAACACAAAAATCAAAAGAAAGCATTCTGCATCATCATTTATATTATTGCAAACAGATTCATTATGTGAATTCTTGCAACAATTCATTAGCAGAATGTTTCACAGGAAATACACAATGGGAAGCTTTTTTTTCATTCTTATATTATGGGGTATATAATTATATTAATTGGTCCATCAACGTAACAGGGGGTGGGGGGTGGAGTGAGAAAGGGTACTCAGGAAAGAGAAGGAACTAATTTTAGGAGGAAGCTATGGAACAAGAAAAAGCACCGAGGTGAGAACAAGCTAGAAAAGGTAAAGAGACTAGTTTGATGAGATAGAATGGTCCACATTCAGTGAATGTGAAGGTTAGTGGATAAGGCTGACAGAGGCTTTGTATAAATTAAGTAATTTGGATTTGATCAAACGGAGTCTATTTCAGTTCAACACATATGTACTGAAGATTTTACTCTATGGCAGCCAATGTAGAAGACACTGGAGATATACAGATGAGTAAGAAAAGACCCCTATACTCACAAGTTCTACAGTACAATGGGATGGGGAAGACAGACATAAATAAATGCAATAAATTGAAATAAGTGAATAATCTAAGAATGTACACAATGAAAGCTTTGTGATTATCTCACCTTGGATGAAGAAAAAGGAATGCAGATGTCAGCCTATTCATTAGGCATTCCCTCAGTATATTATTATGATTACTTTTCCTTGGAAGAGAGGTTAAAATGTCTACTTTATCCTCACAATGTTCTCAGTGCTCAGCACAGTGCACAGCATAAATATTCTCTCAAATATATATTGAATAAATGAGTGAATACTGAGCCTGTGGTTAAATATACTTGTAAATGATAGATAACTTTATAGTCACTAGGCCCTGGAAAGAAGAATATTTTGATTACCAAACTATCTCCCTAAAATAAAGAAGTTGAGCTGATAGTAATCAACCCCCTAACTCTTCTTTCTTTGGAGGAAATAAACCAATGAGAAATAAACCACCAATTCTGAAGTAACAACCTTGGAGGAGACAGAAGAATGAAGAACAAATATTGCTATAATATGATAGACAAAAGAAAAGAAAGGACATTTATGAAAAGTCTGAAACCTGATCACAGATCAGGTACTGTGTGTATCACAAATAGTCTTCTAGGGTGATGCTCTAAGACTCAAGCTAATCCCTCTGTTTAGGACAGGATCCCACTCTGTTAAATAAACCGTCTATTTTATTTTGCATTAACCACCATATCATCTTGTTTATTCCTTTTCGTACCCCCCCACACCCGTCCCCAAAATACGGAAGCTCTGGAGAGCACTGACCTCTTTTGTCTTGTTTACAAATATATCCCTAGCACTTAGAAAACTCTGCGGTGTATATGCGCTGTTCAACAAAAATTTATTAAACGAATGAATGAATCTGCTCCAAGCCAAATGTATTCAAATGAGAAAGAATACCCCAAACATGACAGCATCTTCTGGGATTAAGGGTGGGAAAATGGAAGTACAGGTAGTTCAGAGCAATTAATAAGACGGAAAGAAAAGGTCTTGATAATTGTTTGTGGGGGGTTATTAGAGAGGGATATGTAAACCACTTACCAAGGAGTCTAGAATATAGAATTTGATAAATATTGGCCATTAAAAATAATAGTAATAATAACAAACAGGTCTGACGCTCAGGAAGCCGATTTGGGCAAGAGATACAGAGTATGTGAACTGAAGAGGAAGATGAATGTCAACATCTGGTGGTGGAGGAGGGGCGTGAAGGGGGTTAGAACCCACTAAGGAGCAGTAGACGTCCGAAGTAGAAGGTGAAGCAGAAGGGTGACGTCAAGGGCATAAAGGCGTTTTTAGAAGACTCAGGTGATCAAGAGATTCAAATGCTAAGGAGATGTCCTGGGAATGCTAACTGACAAAGTCAACATTTTCCTTCCTGTTACCAACAAATGAAGTGACACATTACGGCTTTCTTTAAGCTGAGGATTTATCACAGGCATAAAACGCACTTCATCCAAACTGGATCTGCCCGACAATTCGAAATGTGGACCTCAGAGAATTCCGAGTCACCCTCCCATTGCCTCCTCACTCCACTTCGGCACCTTCCTGGCCACCCCCGCCTTCCCCTCTGCTGTCTAGTCCCCCACTTTGTTACTGAGCGCACCCTTTACGTACCTGTCCAGCGCCCTCTGCAAGAGCGCGGGTTATGGACGTGGGGTAGCCAACTTTGAGCTCCCGAGGGAGAATAGACCCCAATGCCACCGACTTCCGTGTGAAGCGCCCCGCCCGCGCGCAGCCACCTGGGAATGTGAGCTCTCTTCCAATGGGAGTCGTCAGCGGGGCAGGGCCTGCTGCTTTCCCTGCCCCCTGTATTTCCCAAGAGCCGCACTGCATTCTGGGAGTGTTAGTTCCGCCTTGCGTCTCTCCGAGTCTGTGAGGCGTTCGGTCAACAATTCTGTCGTAACTGCTTACCAAGCGCTGAGCCAGAAGGGGGAAATGAGCGGCTGCAGGAGGACAGAAGGAGTCTATCAAATGGCGTTGGCGCAATAAATGAGAGCCTGGCTCGCCCCGCCGGAGCCTCGTTTACTTTCAGCGGAGAATGTCGCCTACTTCACAGACAGAAGAGCATTTATCTAACAAGAACTCCCTCTACTTTCGCCACTGTTTTCCAACCTCCTTGTATCCTTCACCTCTCCTTTCTCCCATTCTTTTGCAACAATAATCTACTCTTGATCTAAACACACCGCCCCTTACATCCGTATTTCCTCCTTCCAACTCAGATAAACCCTCTGTCTCCCGACTCTTAAACGGCTGCCTGCTTACACGCTTTTTATGATCAGCATTTAAAAATTGTCAGCATTTCTCTCATCTAAAAAATTTCGTCACCTTTCTCAAACCAACTTCCCCTTGTGCCCTCACCGCACAGACTTAAGCTAGTGGTCTTTCTCCCACCTCTCCTTCCCAGCCAGAATTCTCAATATTGTTGCTAAAACCGATAGACATTTTCAGCCATTATGTTACATCATCTCTGCAGGATTTTTACACTGTGGATTATTGCCTCCCTTTAAAAAGAAAACGTTTTTGGTTTTGCTTTTGCTTTAAAAAAAAAAACGGTTTTTAGTGTGAAATATAACATATATACATTTAAAAAGGAATAAATTTCAGAGCACACCACAACAATTAGTTGTAGAACAGATTTCAGAGTTTGGTATGGTTACCATTCCACATTTTCAGCTTTTTCCTTCTAGCAGCTCCAAAACACTGGAAGCTAAAAGAAATATCATTATAGTGATTCAGCAGTCATATTCGTTTGTTAAATTCTATCTTCTTTGCTATAACTCCTTCTCCCTTTGATTGTTCTCACAATCTTTAGGGATATTAGGGCTTTGCCCATTCTAACTTTTTCAGGTTGAAAGGCTGTCTTGACAATATGGGATAGGGAAATGGAATTAGTTGATGTTGTAAAAGCTGACCCCTCTGCATCTCAGGACTTAACTGGCCTGGGAATTCATCTGGAGATTGTAGGTTTCTGGAAAGTAAACCTAGTGCATGGATCATTTGTAGAATCTCAGATAGAGCCCTAGATGTTCTTTAAGTTTGGCAGGAATGATGTTAGTTGGAATTTTGCAAATCCTGGTAATTAGCAATATCTAACTGAAACTTGCATAAGAGTAGTCTCCAGAATACCTCTCAACTCTATTTGAACTCTCTTAGGCACTGATACCTTATTTTGCTACATTTCTTTTCCCACTTTTAGACCAGAAGGCATTGTCAATCCCTCCATACCAAGGCCAGGCTCAACCCTGGAAGTCATGCCCCATGTTTTCAGGGAGACTTTCACCCTTGAATGTCATGTCTCACATAGGGGGAAGGTAATAATTTTCCTTGAAGAGTTGGGCTTAGAGAGAGAGAGAGAGGTGCCACATTTGAGCAAACAAAGAGGTTTCCTGGCAGTAACCATTAGGCATAATTATGGGTAGGCTTAGCTTCTTCACTATAGAAATAAGTTTTATAAGGACAAGTCTCAAAATCAAGGGCTTGGCCTATACTTGGGGGGGGGGGGGAACTCCCTAATGTTCTAGAGAGTAGCAGAGGGTTCCCAGGTGGGAAAATTTAATATTTCCATATTTTTTTCTCCAGTCTCTCAAGGGACTCGACCAATACTTTTAAATTATCAACTTACCATTCTCTGGGATGTCTCCAGGTATTGCATTAAGCTATACAGAATTACAAGGCCTTGTTCCCATTCTGGGCTCCATGTGTTTGGATTGTCTAAATGAACCATCCAGACAGGTTGATTAGATTGTGTGTAACAGAAAATTTAGGTGCTAGACCCAATAAACATTTCTGCCTTTGGTCTCACACAATAGGTGATGCTCTAGAGTACAAACACTAACATCATTTGCCCTGTATTCTGATTTACCTTAGTCCCAACAAGATCAGCTTCATTCTCATCTCTAATGGATGCCTGATCTCTTTTTTGGTTTTTTTAACTGTTGTTAAACAGTTGTATGTAGCCATGCTGAATTTCAGAGCTGCAGAACTCCAGCTCTGAATCTTAAGTGTCACAGAAGTACTCAAAGTTCCAGGAAAATACCAATTTATATACATATGTCTCAGGGTCGAAGAATCTACATATATACTTCAATTTTGTATTAAGTATGACTTCATGTTCTGCTTCTCTCTTCAACACACCCTGTATTCAAGCCTCTTCCTGTATAGTGTCATGCATTCATTTATTCATCCATCCATTCCTTCAGCAAATATGTGCTAAGTGCCTACTATGAGCAAGGTCCTGTTCTCGATGCTGGAGATATGACAGTGAACAATACGACAATGCCCCTGCCTTCATGGAGTTAACACTTCAATATTACATACTTTTTAAAATACATTTTATTTTGGAATAATTTCAGATTTACAGAAAAATTGCAAAGATAGTGCATCAGTCAGGGTTCTCTAGGGAAACAGAACCAATAGGAGATATCTGTTAACATTATAAAATTTTATAAAAGTGTCTCACTCAATTGTGAGGATGCACAAGTCCAAATTCTGCAGGGCAGGCTGCAAGCTGGCAATTCCAATGAATGTTTTTGTTGAATTCCCCAGTAGAGGCTGGCTGGCTGAAGTAGAGAAAAAAATTCTCCCTTCTGACTGCTGAAGTCATCACTTCTCCTTTTAAAAGCCTTCAAATGTTTGGATTAAATGTCTGTCATTGCTGAAGACACTGCCTTTAGTTGATTGTAGATGTATTCAGCCATAAATGCCTTCAACTTACTGATTTAAGTCCATAAAATATACTTGCAGTAACAGGTCAGTGCTTGCTTGACCAGACTACTGAGAGCCATTACCTGGCCAAGTTGACAAATGCACTGACCATCACAGTCCACCCCATGTCAACTTGGCAGCTATACCCATCATATTAAACCATACTTATCTCTAAATAAAAAACAATAGACATAACATACTCAACTGTCCTGTGTACAACTGGAAATGCACTAAATAATTTCACATATTTTTATGCCTCACTGCCTTTGAACATGCTACCTACCCTGTCAAAATATTATTCTTCCCAATCTATTTCAAATATTGCTTCTTCATTTTCCAGAACAGTTTATGCTTCTTTTTTCATCTCCATTCATCCTTTGCAAAGGTTTACCTTTATATTAACATTAATTCAATTTTATTTTATACCATTTCTTTGAGAAGCAACAGAATATTTTTGAAAGAGAATAACTTTTGAAACTAGACAGACCTGAGTTACTAGCTGTGTGGATGGTAAATGATGACTCCATTTAGAGCTTTCAAGGCTCTATCAAATGCCCTCTTCTTACTCCATACTTCTTCTTAAAATGATCTCATCCATGCTACAAAATTTATGGTTCTAGTACAAGCCTTTATGTTGGAAAACCACAGAAGGCCTCTCTGAGCAGGTGACGTTAAAACTGAAATCTCAATTACAAGAAGCCAAGAGGGAATAGAATCCCAAGCAGAGAGAGCTGGGACAAATATTGTAAAGTGGAAAGAAGCTTGATATATTTGAGGAACAGAAAGAAGATCAGTGTCACTGGAGAATAGTGGAAGTGAGGAGATAGGGGCAGAGGGATAGTTAGGGGGTCTTGCAGGGATTTGCAAGACAGGAGGAGTTTGGATTTAATTCTAAGTGTAATGGGAAATTATTAGGTTCAAGTAGGGAAGTGATATGATCTGATGTATGTTTTTAAAAAATTATCTGGCTTTATTTAGTATGGTAATACACCATCTATCCTGCTAATAAATTAATATTACAGTTAGCAAAAGTGAATACTTTCCAAGAAAAGTGCTTCTGGATGTATACTTGTTCACTACTATAAATCCTCAACCTAGCAGAGAGTGAATGCTCAAGAAGACTATATTGAAATAATGCAAACTAATAACAGCTAACACAAAACTTGATACCAAACAGCATTCTATTATATATTCTAAGATTATATATATGCATATACATATGTATATATATATCTCTTACACATACAGTTATTTAGTCATCGCAATAATGGTGTGAGGTAATTATTATTATCATACCTGTTTTTCAGATAAGGAAGCCAAAAGTCTTAAGTCGCAAGGCTATTGTAGCACGGGATTTGCATTCCCTGGTTTTGGCTTCTTAGCCCTAGCTCCTCTTGCACCACTGTTCGGAAGCTCCTTAGAGGAAATTCATGGAGGAGTGGACAATCATTAGTGGTTGACTAAATGAAACTGCCCCAGATGGATACATAAGTACGTTTGCTTCGGCATGCCTCCTCTGTTTCCATTCCTGCATACTCGGCTGCGTCCACTTGGAACGGGACTTTGATGAAGAAGATGTCAGGCTGGGGGAGGGAGTGGGAGCAGAAGCGCACATTTCTTAGCAAAATGGTTGGAAGACAATGAACAAACGCTAGTGAGGGGCGTAATATTTAGGAGTACACAGTCCAGGTACCTCGGTAGAAATACCCCAGGGGGGCTGCAGAGCTCGAAGCCAGCGGGGAACAGAGAACAGGAGACAGCCACAAAGGGGAAGGTCCAGTCTCGCGTCACTTATCTGTGCGGCTGAAGCTGAAGGCTTTGCAAGTGGAAGCCACCCAGGAGGGGTGCGCTGGAAAGATTAGGCACAGCACCTTCCTTTTAGTTTTCTTTCTCCCAGCCGAAAGTGGGCGCTCTTTTCGATATTGAATGCAGCTCTTTAATGTGGCCTTAGTTGGGGAAAAGCGGCAGAAAGCAGGACCAATTTTGCAACCTTCTTCCAGCGGCAAGGGGATTTAACAACTATCTAGGCCATCTTTTGTTTGGTTTTCATTGCTCCCCAAGAACAGAGTGAATGGAGTTTCATCCACTCCTTCCTCGCCCTGCTCAGGATTCACACGGGACTGCAGCTAAAATAACATGAAAACTGGGCCGCTGATGGAGTCCATCCCCATAATCAAATATATCCAGGCCCAAGGGGCTTGCTCTGAATCACACTGGAGTTAGAGGGAGAGGACCTCTCGGACCATTGCTCTCCCTAACTCAAGGGCTTATTTCCCATTATATCCCTCAATTTTAAGTCTGTGACCACGATTCCCTATAAGGGAAAGAAAAAAGCTTGAAATAGCTCGCATGAAAAGGTAACAGTTTTGATGCTATATTTTGAAGTATTGAAAGCTGTGACTATGTATTTAATACAAATGAAATCGAGGATTGTATTTACTTTAGTTTGTTTATCCCAATCCATTCTGGAAAATAGTGAGAGTATTTTGGGAACTATATAAACAAGTCGTGAGATTTCAGTCACACACATACTGTGGTTCACAGAATCACCGAGATATATCCTCTTGCTCAACTCTACAGTTGTATTACTGACAGCTAACACTTTACTATAGCTTAACACAGCTGTGTATATCATTAACTTTGCTGAGAGATTAAACACTTTTGTAAGAACACAGATTTCTAAGTGTAAAGGAAAGTCATTTACAATTTTAACGGGACTGAAGTAGCATATGGTTTAATGGCTTTCCTTTAGCAAGCATCTATGGAGGCTTGCTGAAGGCCAGGAACTGGGAGACTAAGAAGAGTACAGCTATATGTTCACACTGTGTGTGTGTGTGTGTGTGTGTGTGTGTGTGTGTGTGTGTGAGAGAGAGAGAGAGAGAGAGAGAAGTAGACAAATACGTAAGGCACAGTGATAATTTATATAAGAGCTATTTTATGAATAAAATAGGCAGAGGAAGGAAAGGAACAACATTAACATTTTATATAGTCAACATTTATTTACTGAGTTTCTTCTATGTCCAAGGTACCAATACAACAGTACACAGAGCAAAGTTCCTGCCCTCGTAGAGGTTGCACTTCTTGAGTTCTCACTATGTGTCAGGCAAGCTTTCTTACATTCTGTTTTGTTGCTTAATATACATGGTCTCACTTAATAGTCCATCAACCCTGGGAGATAAAAAGTATCATCTTGAAGTCCATTTCTTGAAATTTCAGCCACAAATATATATTTTTAAACAATTCATAGACATCTCCATAATGAAGATATAAAAAAGGACACAGCGAACATGGTAGGGGCGGCGGATGGGATTTAGATTCAAAGAGACTAACTGCCTTGTTGAATATTAAAGCAAAGCAGAAATTCAAACTAAAGCATGATCTTGGTTCCAAAATGCCATCCATACACTGCAGCTTTTTCTGGGGTCAAACCCAAGCTGACTTCACAATCAAACTATCTTAAAGGATGACTGGGACAGAGATGTAATGGGAGAAAAGGTTATTGCTTATATTATAAATCCCACAGAAAGTACATCCTTTTTTCAGCTATTAAGGTAACATGATTCAGTTGTCCAGGTTTATCAAGAAATTATTCATTCAATTTTTATTCACTTAATTATTCACTATTTCAGCCTACACAATTAGAAAGGCTAACATTCTAGAAATAACTTTTTTAGAAGCTATCACTACAACTTAAATTTTGACTATCTGCAATTAAACAAAGCAGTTAAGTTCAACAATTTTTTAAAGTTTCTTTTAGCAATGTTATGTAGTTTTCTGTGTACAAGTCCTGTACATCCCTAGTTTAAGTTCATTCCTAAGTACTTGATTCTTTTAGTTGCTATTTTGAATGGAATTTTTTCCTTAACTGACGCCTCAGCTAGGTCACTGCTTCTGTATAGAAACGTTATGAGTTTTGCACATTAATTTTATATCCCACCACTTTGCTGAATGTGTTTATTAGCTCAAGTAACTTTGCTGTTGATTTCTCAGGATCTTCCAAGTATAGTATCATATCATCTGCAAATAATGAGAGTTTTACTTCTTCTTTTCCAATTTGGATGCCTTTTATTTCTTTGTCCTGCCTGATTGCTCTAGCTAGAACTTCTAGCACAATGTTGAATAATAGTGGTGACAGTGGGCATCCTTATCTTGTTCCTGATCTTAGGGGAAATCTTTCAGTCTATCGCCATTGAGTATGATGCTTGCTATTGGTTTTTACATATATTCCCTTTATCATATTGAGGTAGTTACCTTTGATTCCTATCTTTTGGAGTGTTTTTATCAGAAATGGACGTTGAATTTTGTCGAATGCTTTTTCAGCATCAATCCAGATGATCATGTGATTTTTCCCTTTTGATTTGTTAATGTGCTTTATTACATTAATTGATTTTTTTCTGTGTTGAACCATCCTTGCATTCCTGGTATAAACCCCACTTGGTTTGTAGTGTATAATTTTTTTAATGTGTTGTTGGATTCGATTTGCTAGTATTCTGTTGAGAATTTTTGCATCTATGTTCATTAGGGAGATTGACCTGTAGTTTTCCTTTCTTATAGCATCTTTACCTGGTTTTGATTATATTAGCTACATAAAATGAGTTAAGTAGAGTTCCTTTTTCTTCAATTTTCTGGCAAGGTTTGAGCAGAATTGGTGTTAGTTCTTTCTGGAATGTTTGAAAAGTTCTCCTGTGAAACCATCCGGCCCTGGGCTTTTCTTTGTAGGCAGATTTTTGATGACTGATTGAATCTCTTTACTTGTGATGGTTTGTTGAGATCTATTTCTTCCTGAGTCAGTGTAGCTTGTTTGTGTGTTTCCAGGAATATGTCCATTTCATCTAAGTTGTCTAGTTTGTTGACATATAGTTGTTCCTAGTATCCTCTTATGATTTCTTTTATATCTTCAGGGTCTGTGGTAACACACCCCTTCTCATTTCTGATCTGTTTTATTTGCATCCTCTTTTTTTCTTTGTCAGTCTTGCTAGTGGCCCATCAATTTTATTGATTTTCTCAAAGAACCAACTTTTGGTTTTATTGATTCTCTCTATTGTTCTTTTGTTCTCCCATTCATTTATCTCTGCTTTAATCTTTGTTATTTCTTTTCTTTTATTCACTTTAGGGTTAGTTTGTGGTTCTTTCTCAGGTTCTTCCAAGTGTGCTGATAAGTCCTCAATTTTTGCTCTTTCTTGTTTTTTAATACAGGCATTTAGGGCAATAAATTTCCCTCTCAGCACAGCCTTTGCCACATCCCATAAGTTCTGATAAGTTGTATTCTCATTTTCATTCATATCCAGATAGCTACTGATTTCTCTAGCTATTTCTTCTTTGACCCACTGGTTGTTTAAGAGTGTGTTATTTAATCTCCATATATTTGTGAATGTTCTCGTTCTTTGGTGGTTATTGAGATCCAGCTTCATCACACTGTAATCAGAGAAAGTGCTTTGAATAGTTTCAATGTTTTTAAATGTATAAAGACATGATTTGTGCCCCAGCATATGTTCTATCCTGGAGATTGTTCCATGAGCACTAGAGAAGAATATATATGCTTGTGTGTTGGGGTGCAATGACCTATATATGTCTGTTAGGTCTAATTCATTTATCAAGTTATTTAACTTCTCTATTTTCTGGTTGATCTTCTGTCTGATTGCTCTATCTAAAGAGAAAAGTGGTGTATTGAAATCTCCTACTATTATTATTGAATCATCTATTGCTCCCTTCAGTTTTGCCAATGTCTGTTTCATGTACTTTAGAGCTCCTTGATTGGGAGCATAAACATCTATGATTGTTATATCTTCTTGGTGAATTGACCCTTTAATTAGTTTATAGTGTCCTTGTTTGTCTCTTATGATGTCTTTACATTTAAAGTCTATTTTGTCTGATATTAGTATAGTTACTCCTGCTTTCTTTTGATTACAACTTGCAGGGAAAATCTTTTCCCATCTTTTCATTTTCAATCTATTTGTATCCCTGTGTCTAAAATGACTCTCTTGTAGGGTGCATGGGTGGTTCAGTGGTAGAATGCATTCTATTCTGTGGTACTTGATGCTGAGGAGTAACACTGGTGTCTTTCACGTTCTCTTGGTTGACAGGTGCAAACATTTGAAACAGATAGAAATTGCATCACATTTTTGTTGCACCAAAAGAACCATACCTTAGGAAACTCTCTTTATTATATGATCTTGAAGAAGTAAGTATACATGCTAATGCACCAAAGGTTTAGTGGTTTATTCCTAGAACCACTGGAATAAACATTGGTTTCTAAATTCCAATATATGGATGGACTGCGTTAGAATCACCTTGGTAGTTCTTGCCTACCAAGTCAGGTTTCTGAGGGTGGGACATAGGGATCTGTACTTATAGCCAGGGAACCAGGTGATTCTGATAAGCATTCAGGCTTCGGAAGAAAACTGGAAAAGTAGAAACTATCAGAATCTATTTATTTTATCCCACAATCTTAAAATAGTCTCAGATTTAATAGTAAACTGGAGTCAGGTTTTTCAAGTGGCATTTTTAGTGCCAGTTGTCCTTTCATAATGAGAACTTTCTATGTGTGACTTAAAAAAAATTTTTGTTAGAGAAGTTAGGTTTACAGAAAAATCATGCATAAAATACAGGGTTCAGATATACCACCCTATTCTTAACACCTTGCATTGGTCGGGTACATTATTTACAATTCATGAAAGAACATTTTTATAATTATACTATTAACTATAGTTATAATAGGGTTCTCTGTGTTGTACAGTGTTTTCTTTTTAAATTTTTATTCTAATAACATAAATACGACCTAAAATTTCCCCTTGAAACCACATTCACACATATAATTCAGTGCTGTTAATTATTTTCACAAATTTATGCTACTATCTGCATCATCTATTACCAAAACTTTGCAATCAACCCAAATAGAAGTGCTGTACAATTTAAGCATTAACTCCACATTCCCTACCCCCAACCCAGGCTTTGGTAGCATATATTCTAGATGCTGACTGTATGAATTTGCTTATTCTAATCATTTCATACTGGTGAGCATACTGGTTTGAAACTAATGTGTACCCCAGAAAAGCCATGTTCTTTAATTCTCATTCAATATTGCTGGGTGGGAGCTTTTTGATTAAGTTGTTTCCATGGAGATGTGACCCACCCAATTGTGTATGGGACCTTTAAATTAGGTGGTGTTCTAGTTTGATAGCTGCCAGAATGCAATATACCAGGAATGGAATGGCTTTTTAAAAGGGGAATTTAATAAGTTGCTGGTTTACAGTTCTAATGCCAAGAAAATGTCTGAATTAAAGTAAGTCTATAGAAATGTCGAATCAAAGGAATCCAGAGAAAGATACCTTGGTTCAAGAAGGCTGATGATATTCATGGTTTCTCTCTCAAATGAGAAGGCACATGAAGAACATAGTCAGGGCTTCTCTCTCAGCTGGAAGGGCATATGGTGAACATGGTGTCATCTGCTAGCTTTCTCTCCTGGCTTCCTGTTTCATGAAGCTCCCCAAGAGGCATTTTCTTTCTTCATCTCCAAAGCTCGCTGGCTGGTAGACTCTGCTTCTTGTGGTTATGACATTCTCTGCTCTCTCAGAGATCTCTCATTCTCCAAAATGTTTCCTCTTTTAGAGGACTCCAGTAAACCAGTCAAGACCCACCCAAATGGGTGGAGGCACATCTCCCCAATCCAACTTAACAACCACTCTTGATTGGGTTACATCTCCAGGGAGATGATCTAATTACAGATTCAAACATACAGTATTGAATAGGGATTATTCTGCCTTTACAAAATAGAATTTTGATTAAAACATGGCTTTTCTAGGGTCCATACAAACTTTCAAATCAGCACAGGTGGTTTCCATGGAGATGTGTCTCCACCCATTCAAAGTGGGGTTGCTTACTGGAGCCCTTTAAGAGTGAACTATTTAAGAAAAATCTTCAGAACCAACAGAGCCCACACAGCCAGAGACCTTTGGAGATGAAAGAAAATGTCCTTGCGAAAGTCTTACGAAATGAGGAGAGAAAGCTAGCAGACATCACCATGTTCCTTCCTAGCTGACAGAGGTGTTCAGAAACCAAAGACTCCAGCAGATGTCAGTCACCTGCCTTCCCAGCTGACAGAGTTGTTCCAGATGGTGTCAGCCTTTCTTGAGTGAAGATAACCTCTTGTTGTTACCTTAATTTGGACATTTCCATGGTCTTAGAAATGTAAACTTAATAAATTCCCATTTTTAAAAGCCATTCTGTTTCTGGTATATTGCATTCCAACAGCTTTAGCAAACTAAAATGGTAAGATCATATAATATTTGTTCTTTTGGGTTTGGCTTATTTCACTCAACATGGTGTCTTCAAGGATTACCCATGTTGTCGCATGTATTGGGACTTCATTCCTTTTAATAGCTAAATGAACTTCCACTGTATGTATATACCACATTGTGTTTATCCATTCATCAGCTGATGGGCACTTGGGTTGCTTCCACCTTTGGCAATTGTGAACAATGCTGCTGTGAACAGCGGAGCACAAATATCGGAGTCCTGGCTTTCAAATCTTTTAAGTATGTACCTAGTAGAGGGATTTTCAGGTTATATGGTGTCATGGTCAGGTTCATGTGTCAATTTGGCCAAGTGGTAGTACCTGTTTGTATGGTTGGGCAAGTGCTGGCCTGTCTGTTGCGATGAGAACATTTCACAGAATTAAATTATGATCACGTCACTGGCATTCACAGCTGATTCCATTTGTAATCAGCCAAGGGGTGTGTCTTCTGCAATAAGTGATGCTTAATCTAATCACTGGAAGCCTTTTAAGGAGGATTCAGAAGAGACAGACTCTCTTCCTGCTTTGGCCAGTGAGCCTCTCCTGTGGAGTTTTTCCAGACCCTCCATCGGAATCATCAACTTCACAGCCTGTCCTGCGGATTTTGAACTCTGCATTCCCATGATCACGTGAGGCACTTTTATAAATTTTATATTTGTGAGTGTTTCCTGTTGATTCTGTTTCTCTGGAGAACCCTAACTAATACAACTTGGTACCAGGAATGGTTCTTAAGAAACAGAATCTTAAAAATGGGTTTTTATGAATGGTTCTCTACTCTAACTAGACTCAAAGGCACTAAGGACTCTGATTCCCATCATCAGAATGACACTCCCAATCCATAGAGTGACTTGGCAAAAGAGACAGTCAAAATATCACCATTTGGTTCTCCTAATGCTTCGCTTGTATGAAGCCAGACTCTGGGGGATAATGTTTTTGACACCTTCATGGAGTTTTGTGGAAATAAGAGGTATAGAGATCTTTGGCTTGTTGTTGTAAGATACACTGGATACGTTAACGATTGAAAGGGATGGGCTTAAGGCTTCAAATGAGAAGCTTTTGTCTGACAGGTGTAGAAGTTTCTATGAGTATCCTGAAGGAAAATCTTATTTCATGTAGCCATAGACTTGAGATCTCTGAAAATCAGACTCAGAATCTTATTGTTAGAATAGCAACTTTACAACATAAACTGAAATCTCAATGTTGCATAGTGTCTGCCGTTAAAGTGAGGGCATTGATTAGAAAGGAGTGGGACCCTGAAAAATGGGATGGTGACATATGGATTGATAATGATGTCGAGGGTGAGGTTGAAACCCGAGGTCATGCTGAGTCTTCTCTAGATAACCCTATAATAGTCTGCCCTGAGGACATAGCCACCCCACCTCCAGCCTGCCTTGAGGAGTTGGCCACCCAACCTCCTAACCCTAACCCTAACCCTAATTCTCTTTCACCAGATGAAACTGCAAATGAAGACCCTGAAGCAAATGGCTTGAATGATATTTCTAATTATTTGCATGACCCACTCCCACCACCCCTCATTTCTTCCAGACCTATAACTAGGCTAAAGTCCCAACAGGCCCTTAAAGGTGAGGTACAAAGTATCACACATGAGGATGTACGTTAGACTCCAAAAGAACTGTGTGAATTTTCCAATTTATATAGACAGAAATCAGGGGAATATGTGTGGCAATTGATTTTAAGGGTGTGGGATAATGGTGGGAGGAATATAAGGCTGGATCAGGCTGAATTTATTGATATGGGCCCACTAAGCAGAGATACTGCATTCAATGTTATAGCTCAAGGGGTTAGAAAAGGTATTGACAGTTTGTTTGGATGGTTGGTTGAAACATGGATCAAAAGGTGGCCGACATTACCTGAGGTTGAAATGCCAGAACTGCCCTGGTATTATGTAGATGAGGGGATCCAGAGGCTTAAAGAGATTGGAATATTAGCATGGATTTATCATACAAAGCCTGCTCTTAAGAACAGTGAGAAATAAATTTGTGAGAATAGCTCCAACATCCCTGAAGAGCTGTGAAGTTGCACTTCTCTGTAGGTCAGATATTACTGTGGGAACTGCTGTCACAAAGCTGGAATCCTTAAACACAATGGGGATGATGGGATCCCGAGTTGGCAGAAGCTAGGTGACAGCAGTTAATCGCCAAAGACAGGGTGGACGTGGCTATGATAATAGACAGCAAACTCAAAGCAGGAGTCAAAATTATATGACTCACAGAGATTTGTGGCATTGGCTAGTAAATCATGGGGTACCTAGAAATACAATAGAAGGGCAGTCTATTAAATTCTTCTTTGAGCTGTATGAACAAAAGAGTTCTAGGTCAAGTGAACAGAAGTCTAACCTGAATTACAAAAACACAGAGTCACGGCCCCTAAATCAATTTCCAGACTTGAGACAGTTTACAGACCCAGAGCCCCTTGAATGAACGGGAGGCCAGGTCCCTTTGGGGGAGAACCCTGTTACACTGTTACAAATTTACACTGTTAATCTTCCTCCAAGCCTTCCCCAAGAAGACCAACGACCTTTTACCAGGGTAACTGTGCATTGGGAAAAAGAAAATGATCATATATTTCCGGGATTATTAGACACTGGTTCAGAAGTGACGTTAATTCCAGGGGACCCAGAACGTCACTCTGGTCCACCAGTCAGAGTGGGGGCTTATGGAGGCCAGGTGATCAATGGAGTTTTAGCTCAGGTCTGTCTCACAGTGGGTCTAGTGGGCCCCCAGACCCATTTTGTAGTTATTTCCCCAGTTCCAGAATGTATAATTGGAATAGACGTACTGAGCAACTGACAGAATCCCCACATTGGTTCTGTAACTCATGCAGTGAGGGCTATTATGGTGGGAAAGGCCAAGTGGAAGCCACTAGAACTGCCCCTACCTAGCAAAATAGTAAATCAGAAGCAATACCGTATTCCTGGAGGGATTGCAGAGATTACTGCCACTCTTAAGGACTTGAAGGATGCAGGGGTGGTGATTACTACCACATCCCCATTCAACTCTCCTATTTGGCCTGTGCAGAAAACAGATGGGTCTTGATGATGACAGTGGACTATCATAAGCTCAACCAGGTGGTAACTCCAATTGCAGCTGCTGTTCCAGATGTGGTATCATTGCTAGAGCAAATCAATACATCCCCTGGTACCTGGTATGCAGCTATTGATCTGGCAAATGCTTTTTTCTCAATAGCTATTCGTAAGGACCACCAGAAACAGTTTGCTTTCAGCTGACAAGGTCAGCAATATAGTTTAACTGTCCTACCTCAGGGGTATATCAACTCTCCAGTCCTATGTCATAATCTTGTCCGCAGGGACCTTGATCGTTTCTCCCTCCCACAAGACATCACACTGGTCCATTACATTGATGATATCATGTTGATTGGACCTAGTAAGCAAGAAGTAGCAACTACTCTAGACTTATTGGTAAGGCATTTGCGTGTCAGAGGATGGGAGAAAAATCCAACAAAAATACAGGGGCCTTCCACTTCAGTGAAATTTCTAGTGTCCAGTGGTGTGGGGCATATTGAGATATCCCTCCTAAGGTGAAGGATAAGTTGCTGCATCTGGCCCCTCCTACAACCAAAAAAGGGGCACAATGCCTAGTTGGTCTCTTTGGATTTTGGGAACAACATATTCCTCATTTGGGTGTGCTACTCCGCCCCATTTATCAAGTGACCAGAAAAGCTGCTAATTTTGAGTGGGGACCTGAACAAGAGGAGGCTCTACAACAGGTCCAGGCTGCTGTACAAGCTGCTTTGCCACGTGGGCTGTGTGATCCAGCAGATCCAATGGTGCTGGAAGTGTCAGTGGCAAATAGAGATGTTGTCTGGAGCCTATGGCAGGCCCCTATATGAGAATCACAATGCAGACCCTTAGGATTTTGGAGCAAAGCCTTACCATCTGCTGCAGATAACTACTCTCCTTTTGAGAAACAGCTTTTGGCCTGCTACTGGGCCTTAGTAGAGACTGAACGCTTAACCATGGAGCACCAAGTTACCATGAGACCTGAGTTGCCTATCATGAGCTGGGTGTTGTCTGACCCACCAAGCCATAAGGTTGGATGTGCGCAGCAGCACTCTATTGTAAAATGGAAATGGTATATACGAGATAGGGCCAGAGCAGGTCCTGAAGGCACAAGTAAGTTACATGAAGAAGTGGCCCAAATACCCATGGTCTCCACTCCTGCCACGTTCTCTTTCCCAGACCAGAGCTATGGCCTCTTGGAGAGTTCCTTACAGTGAATTGACTGAGGAAGAGAAAACTCAGGCCTGGTTTACAGATCGTTCAGCCCGATATGCAGGTACCACCCGAAAGTGGACAGCTGCAACACTACAACCCCTTTCTGGGGTGTCCTTGAAGGACAGTGGTGAGGAGAAATCCTCCCAATGGGCAGAACTTCGAGCAGTGCACCTGGTTGTTCATTTTGCTTGGAAGGAAACTGGCCAGAGCTGTGTTTGTATACTGACTCATGGGCTGTTGCTAATGGTTTGGCTGGATGGTCAGGAACTTGGAAAGACCCTAATTGGAAAATTGGTGACACGGAGGTCTGGGGAAGAGGTATGTGGATAGACCTTTCTGAGTGGGCTAAAAATGTGAAGATATTTGTGCCCCATGTGAATGCGCACCAGAGGGTGACTTCAGCAGAGGAACGTTTTAATAATCAAGTGGATAAGATGACCCGTTCTGTGGATACCAGTCAGCCTATTTCCCCAGCATCTCCTGTCATTGCCCAATGGGCTCATGAACAAATTGGTCATGGTGGTAGGGATGGAGGTTATGCAAGGGCTCAGCAACATGGACTTCCACTCACCAAAGCTAACTCGGCTACAGCCATTGCTGAGTGCCAAATCTGCCAGGAGCAGAGACCCACACTCAGCCCCCAATATGGCACCATTCCCTGAGGTGACCAGCCAGCTACTTGGTAGCAGGTTGATTACATTGGACCATTCCCTTCATGGAAGGGGCAGTGATTTGTTCTAACTGGAATAGACACATACTCTGGATATGGGTTTGCTTTCCTGCATGCAATGCTTCTGCCAAAACTACCATCCGTGGGCTTACAGAATGCCTTATCCATTGTCATGGTATCCCACACAGCATTGCTTCTGATCAAGGAACACACTTCACAACAAATGAAGTGCAGGAATGGGCACATGCTCATGGAATTCTCTGGTCTTACTATGTTTCCCATCATCCAGAAGCAGCTGGATTGATAGAACAGTGGAATGGCCTTTTGAAAACTCAGTTACGGTGCCAACTAGGTGGCAATACCTTGAAGAGCTGGGATAGTGTTCTCCAGGAAGCTGTATATGCTCTGAATCAGTGTCCACTGTATGGTGCTGTTTCTCCCATAGCCAGGATCCATGGGTTCAGGAACCAAGGGATGGAAATGGGAGTGGTACCACTCACTATTACTCCTAGTGATCCACTAGGAAGATTTTTGCTTTCTGTCCCTACAACCCTGAGCTCTGCTGGTCTATAGGTTTTAGTTTCAAAAGGGGGGGGGGGTGCTTCCACCAGGTGAAACAATAATGATTCCATTGAACTGGAATCTAAAACTGCCACCCGGTCACTTTGGGCTACTCATGCCCCTGGATCAACAAGCCAAGAAGGGGATTACATTATTGGCTGGGGTGATTGACCCTCACTATCAGGGGGAAGTAGGACTGCAACTACACAGTGGAGGTAAAGAAGAGTTTTCTTGGAATATAGGAGATCCCCTAGGGCTTCTTTTAGTACTACCATGCCCTGTGATTAAAATCAATGGCAAACTGCAACAACCAAATCCAGGCAGGACTACCAATGGCTCTGAAACTTCAAGAATGAAGGTTTGGGTCACCCCACCAGTCAAAGAACCATGGCCAGCTGAAGTGCTTGCTGAGGGTCAAGGGAACATGGAATGGGTAGTGGAAGAAGGTAGTGATAAATATGAACTATGACCACATGATCAGTTACAGAAATGAGGACTGTAATGCTGTTTTGTTCATGTTATACTCTTTAAGTTGTAAGATATCAAGTTTAAGAATGAATATTACCCAAGGTCTAGAGAGATTTAATGTATTTCCACTTATATGCAGGACAGTTGAATACTGTTAGGTGAAAGAAAAAAAATGTGTGTTTTATTGTTTTTTATTTAGAAATTAGGTGTGGTTTAAGGTGATATGCATAGCTGCCAAGTTGACAAGGGGTGGACTGTCATGGTCAGGTTCATGTGTCAACTTGACCAAGTGGTGATACCTGTTTGTCTGGTTGGGCAAGTGCTGGCCTGTCTGTTGCGATGAGGACATTTCACAGAATTAAATCATGATCATGTCACCTGCATCCACAGCTGATTCCATTTGTAATCAGCCAAGGGGCATGTCTTATGCAGTGAGTGTTGCTTAATCTAAGCACTGAAAGCCTTTTAAGGAGGATTCAGAAGAGACAGGCTCTCTTCCTGCTTTGGCTGGCTAGCCTCTCCTGTGGAGTTCGTCCAGACCCTCCATTGGAATCGTCAGCTTCACAGCCTGCCCTGCGGATTTTGAACCCTGCATTCCCATGGTCATGTGAGACACTTTTATAAATTTTATATTTGCAAGTGTTTCCTGTTGATTCTGTTTCTCTAGAGAACCTTAACTAATACATATGGTAATTCTATACCTAACTCTCCAAGGAACCACCAAACTGTCTTCCACAGCAGCTGCACCATTTTACATTACCACCAACAATGAATGAGTATGCCTATTTCTCCCTATGTTTTCTCATACTTGCAATTTTCTATTTTTTAATAGTAGCCATTCTAGTGGGAATGAAATGGTATCTCACTGTGGTTTTGATCTGCATTTCCTTGATGGCTAGTGGTGTTGAGCATTTTTTCATGTGCTTTTGGGCCATTTGTATATCCTTTTTGGAGAAATGTCTATTCAAGTCTTTTTTTTCCAGTTTTAGAATGAGCTGTTTGTCCTTTTAGTGTTGAGTTGTAGGATTTCTTTATATATTCTTGATATTAAACTCATATCAGATACGTGGTTTTGAAATATTTCCCCTATTGCACAGACTGTCTTTTTACTTTCATGATAAAGTCCTTTGATGCACAAAAATTTTAAATTTTGATGCGGTTCCATTTATCTACTTTTTTCTTTTGTTTGTGCTTTCAGTGTAAAGTCTAAGAAACTGTTACTTAACACATGGTCCTGAAGATACTTCCCTATGTTTTCCTGTAGGAGTTTTATATTCCTGGTTCTTATATTTGGATCTTTGATCCATTTGGATATGGTGAAAGAGAGAGTTCCCCCCTCCTCCATTCCTTTGAATAAGGGTATCAGTTCTCTAAGCACCATTTGTTGAAGAAGCTATTCTTCCCCAATTGAATAGACTTGGCAATGGTGTCAAAAATAAATTGGCCAAAGACAACTGATCCTTTATTTCTACTTATTTATTTTTTAAAATACTTTCTTGTGGTTACCTGGGATTTATATTACACAACCTATATCTATAACCTACTAATTTGAATAGATACCAGTTTAGCTTCAATAGCATACACATTCTCTGCTCCCATATCTCTCGATTTCACCTCTTTATGATATTTTGATCCACTTTACCACTTTATATTTGCACAAGCATTATCAGGAAATATGCCTTTTTCTTGTTCAATTGTATTCCAACTCTTAGAGAAATTGAAGAGTAGGGTTGTATATTCTGGATCCAGTACTATTGGGTTTTGCATTTACCCTTTTTAGTTACCCTTACTGATAATCTTCATTTCTTCACACTCCTCCAAGCCACTCTTTCCTGTCTTTTCTATTCAACCTGAAGAACTCCTTTTGGTAATGATTTTAGGGCAGGTCTTTTGTTGACAAACTCAATTTCTGTTTGTGAATATTTTAAATTCTCCCTAATTTTTGAAGGCCACTTCAAAGGAGATAAAGGATATTAAGGAGATAATGTGTAAACATAAAGGAGAATTTGAAAGTATAAGAAATATAACAGAAATTATGGGGGTGAAGGGCACAAAAGTAGAAACTGAAAATGCACAAGAGGCATACAACAGCAGATTTAGACAGGCAAAAGAGTCAGTGAACTACAAGGCAGACAATTAAAATTATATAGTCCAAAGAACAGATAGAAAAAAGAATAGAAAAAAAACAGCCCTGTTTAACTGTTTAGATTTTCTCAACGCTTCTTCATCTGATTCTTGCCCTGGATATGTGATCCAATTTTTAGGATTGCACTTTTTGTGCAATTATTTCACCTCCAGGAGAAAATTTCCTTTCCTCTGTTCCTTTGAAAATCTTGATCTTTCTGTTTGGTTTTGTGCAGAATTTTCTCCCCAATTCCTAGGATGTGTTTAAATTCTCCCCTTCGGCCGGTGTTCCCTTTTCCTTATACTTTTCAGTTCTGGGGCCCATTGTATCTTGCAGCAGTTCAATTTAACCTACTTTTTTTATGCCTCAGTTTTCTTCTCCATCAGAGTTGTATGCTCCAGTGAGCCAGATGTGGTCAATCTAGATAGGTAAGTCACTTCGGAAATATCCATTTTGTGTTTAGGTGCTCCAGGTGACTGAAACTGGATTGAGTGAGCACACAACAGTTCTTGCCAACAGTTCTGCTGCAATCTCTACCTCCCCCAACTCTGGGGGCCCTTTTTATGCAGCACTCCTCTGTGGCTTGTGTTCTAGTTTGCTAGCTGCTGGAATGCAACACACCAGAGACGGATCGGCTTCCAATAAAAGGGGATTTATCCTGTTGGCCCCCCAGAGGAAAGGCAGCCAACCCTCCACTGAGGCTCCCCCCTACGTGGAAGGCACAGGACGGTCTCCGCCGGTCCCTCCTCCAGGCCGAGGAGGGATTGTTCATGCCTTTCTAGGAAGTTGTCTATTTCATCTACATTGTCAAGTTTATTAGCATAAAGTTGTTCATAGTATCCTCTCGTTACTTCCTTTATTTCTTTGGGGTCTGTGGTTATGTTTCCTCTTCCATTTCTGATTTTATTTATTTCCATCCTCTCTCTTCTTTTTGTCAACCTCACTAAGGGTCCATTAATCTTATTGATTTTCTCACAGAACCAACTTCTGGTTTTGTTGATTTTCTCGATTGTTTTCATGTTCTCAATTTCATTTATTTCTGCTCTACTCTTTATTATTTCTTTCCTTTTGCTTGCTTTTGGGTTAGTTTGCCATTCTTTCTCTAGTTCTTCCAGGTGGACGATTAATTCCTCAATTTTTGCCCTTCTTTTTTGATACAGGCATTTAGAACAATAAATTTCCCTCTTAGCCCTGCCTTTGCTGCATCCCATAAATTTTGATATGTTGTGTTTTCATTTTCATTTGCCTTGAGATATTTACTGATTTCTCTTGTAATTTCTTCCTTGACCCACTGGTTGTTTAAGAGTGTGTTGTTGAGCTTCCATATATTTGTGAATTTTCTGGCACTCTGCCTATTATTGATTTCTGACTTCATTCCTTTATGATCTGAGAAAGTATTTTGTATGATATCAATCTTTTAAAATTTATTAAGGCTTGCTTTGTGACCCAGTCTATAGTCTATCCTTGAGAATGATCCCTGAACACTTGAGAAAAAGGTATATCCTGCTGTTGTGGGGTGTAGTGTTCTATAATATCTATTAAGTCTAGCTCATTTATTGTATTATTCAAATTCTCTGTTTCTTTATTGATCCTCTTTCTGTATGTTCTGTCCATTGATTAGAGTGGGGAATTAAGTCTCCAACTATTATGGTAGATGTGTCTATTTCTCTTTTCAGTGTTTCCCTCATGTATTTTGGAGCATTTCGGTTCGGTTCATAAATATTTATGATTGTTATGCCTTCTTGTTGAATTGTTCCTTTTATTAATACATACTGTCCTTCTTTGTCTCTTTTGACTGTTTTACATTTGAAGTCTAATTTGTTGGATATTACTATAGCTATTCCTGCTCTTTTCTGATTGTTATTTGCACGGAATATCTTTTCCCAACCTTTCACTTTCAACCTACATTTATCCTTGGGTCTAAGATGCATTTCCTGTAGACAGCATATAGATGGGTCCTGTTTTTTAATCCATTCTGCCAGTCTGTATCTTTTTATTTGGGAGTATAATCCATTATCATTTAGTGTTATTACTGCACAGGCAGTACTTTCTTCTACCATTTTGCCTTTTGGATTATATATGTCATATCTAATTTTCCTTCTTTTTACCTTTACTGATAGTCTTCATTTCTACACTCTTCTCCTCTCATCTCTCTCCTGTCTTTTCCTTTCTGTCTCTAGTGTTCCCTTTAGTATTTCTTGCAGAGCTGGTCTCTTAGTCACAAATTCTCTCAGTATTTTTTTTGTCTGAAACTGTTTTAATTTCCTTCTCATTTTTAAAAGACATTTTTGCTGTATATAGAATTCTTGGTTGGCAGTTTTTCTCTTCTAGTAATTTAAATATATCATCCCAATGTCTTCTTGCCTCCATGGTTTCTGACGAGAACTCTATGCATAGTCTTATTGGGCTGCCCTTGTATGTGATGGATTGCTTTTCTCTTGCTGCTTTCAAGATTCTCTCTTTCTCTTTGAAATCCGACATTCTGATTAGTAAGTATCTTGGAGTACATCTATTTGGATCTATTCTGTTTGGGGTATGCTCCATTTTTTGGATTTGTAATTTTAAGTCTTTCATAAGAGTTGGGAAATTTTCAATAAATTCCTCCATTAGTTTTTCTCCTCCTTTTCCCTTCTCTTCTCCTTCTGGGACAACCACAATACAAATATTACAGCGCTTCATGTTGTCATTCTATTCCCTGAGTCCCTGCTCATATTTTTCCATTCTTTTCCTTATATTTTCTTTTGCTTGTCAGATTTCAGATGTCCTATCCTCCAGTTCACCAATCTCTTTTTCTGCCTCTTGAAATCTGACATTGTAGGTTTCCATTGTTTTTTTCTTCTCTTCTACTGTGCCTTTCATCCCCATAAGCACTGTGATTTGTTTTTTCAGACTTTTTATTTCTTCTTTTTGTTCATCCCTTGCCTTCCTTATATCTTCCCTCAATTCACTAATTTGATTTTTGATGAGGTTTTCCATTTCTGTTCGAACATTCTGAATTAATTGTTTCAACTCCTGTATCTCATTTGAATTGTTGGTTTGTTCCTTTGACTGGGCCATATCTTCAATTTTCCTAGTATGATTCATTATTTTTTGCTAGCGTCTAGGCACTTAATTACTTTAATTAGTTTATTCTGGAGATTGTTTTTATCTAGGATTTTCTTGCTGGATGACTTTGTTGTCTATCTGTTCTTTGACATTCAGTTCAGCTTATTCTGGACCTCTAGTTTAGGTACAGATCAGAATTTTTCAGTTCTTGTTTTCTTGTTTCTTGCCCTGTCTGTATGGTGCTTTTTTTACCCCCACTTAGGGAGGTCTACTTAGGTATTTATAGACCCCAGCCAGATTTTCTCAGGCCAAACTGTCCTCCTGTTAGGAGGAAAGAGACACCTGCGTCAGTTTTCCCTGACGGTGAGATCCAGCATGCTGAAAAACTTTCCTGTGAAGTCTCTGGACTCTGTTTTTCTTATCCTACCCAGTATGTGGTGCTTGTCTGCCTGCAGGTTCCACCAGCATAGATGATGCAGTACCTTTAATTTTGGCACACTCTCCCTGCTGGGATGTGGTGGAGACGAAGGAGAGGTTGTAGGCTGGTTTTAATGGCTTCATATTACCAAGCCCTGGGGTCTGAACTTCTTGAGGGGGGGATTCCTCCTCAGCTGGGCCCCACCCCTCTCCTGGGGAAGGCACAGGCTCATGACAAACACTCAAACAAGCTTAATTCTGCCTATGCCTGGGGCAGTGGAGCCCGAGAAGCCTTGCAGCTGTATCCAAAGAACAGTCAAGCCATAGAAACACAGACACCAAAATGAAAGAGAAAAAATCTTTTCAAAGCAGGACCCCCATCCCTTTGGGTTTGCCAATCAAGAGCTTAAGTTGGTACATTGCTCTGTGTATCTCCAGGTCCTATGTGCCCCCTCCTTTCCTTCAGGGCCCAGACCTTTTTAGATAAAAAAAAAAAAAAAAAACCTCTGTTTTTTTTTCTTTTTCCATCAGCCCTGCCCCCTCTGTGCCAGGGCAAAAACCAGCGACCTCCACTTTTACTCAAGGTTCAGCTGAGCTGGGGTCCTATTTTTAGTAGTCAGAATTTGTTAATTAATTCCACAATTGGAGTTTGGTTGCACTCAGCCCCTGCTGCTGGTAAAGTTTCTTTCCTTTTCCCTCTGGGAAGCAGCCTGTGGGGAGGGGCACCAGCCCCCATGGCTTGGGTCACGGTTCTGGGTGGGCATGCAGCCAGTCCAGCTGGTCCAGACTGGTGTATGCTGTGTGTCTGGTCACTGTCATGGCCCCAGCTGTTGTTCTGTGCTGTTCCTAGCTATTTATTAGCTGCTCTGGAGGATGAACTAAATCCCACACCTCACTAAGCCACCATCTTGTCACCTCTCTGTCAAATACTTTTTGCTGAGTAAGTATCTGAATTTGGGTTAACTGTTTTTCTAGATGCGATTGCAATGTTTGCAGTTATCCTTGAAGATGAGAGGAGAAAGCTCCTTGAAGGTGGGATATTATTAGTTCCAGGGCAATGGGGTAACATGTAGTTTGTTATGTTCCCAATCACATTTTAAATTTTGCCTAGTATAGAGTGCTCGCAGTAGGGATCTAAATGCCCCCTGTCTAATTTGTGTCATTAGTAGATAAAGGGGAATCAGGAGCCCACCAGGTTATAAGATTGAAAATGGGTAGGCCCTGGAAGTAAGTCCAATAGACATGTTGCTCTGCTATCCCAAATGGGAGATTTATAATTATGATGAGAATGAAGAAAATACCCAATACTTATACTGAATTGGAAGCAACCTCTGCCAGGTAGGCTAGAAATTTATTTTCTGGCATGGAAGGTACTCTGGTATGGAGAAGTACTTCATTAGCCTTTTGATTTAATTGATTTTAGACTTCCCCAAGTTACTCCCTGTGCATTGAGGGTATTATGACAGGGACATGTTTAATGGTCTTCGGTTTTCCCAGTGATATTTTCTCTATCTGAGGAATCAAGTTGAAGGGTTGATTTCTCCAACTCCTGACAGGGTTTCACGTTCTTTGCAGGCAGCCACTGGGGATCTGTGGGAGTAAGCCCACAAGTATGCCCTTGCCCCAAGTTAGTAATTCCTGAGGTCCTTTCTATGAATCATCATCTAGAGGGTTTTTATATAAAACTTTAGCTTTGATGGGATGTTGATTTTGAGGAGCAAATGTTTTCTGTTGGTGTTAAACCATTTTTGTCATAATTTTAAACAATTGAAGGTATATAAGGCTAATGAAACAGCTTCTTTAGGAGAGGATGTCATACCCCTCATTTTTAATAGTAATTTAAATGAATTAGCATTCCCTTTTAAGGTATTGAATAAATTGATAAGTTGGCAGGTGGGAATGCTTAGACAGGGCAGTTTTTGTATATCATTTAAAGTTGGTTTTAGTGAAGGCATTATAGTTATTGTTTGAAGCCTCAATGTACGATTTGATATAATATGACCCAAATATTTCCAAGGCTGAGATAATTGAATTTTTTCTGGAGCCCTGCAGTAGCTAGAGAAGGTTTAACATGATCATAAAAAACAAATATTTATTTTTGTTTTGTGATACCAATGAGATATTGTCTATATAATGATAAAGACAACAATTTGGAGACTTATTTTGACTAGGCTGTAAAGCCCGATGTGCAAAATATTGGCATCTTGTGGACTTTTTAACATTCCCTGTGGCAACACTTTCCATTGATATTTTTCTACAGGCTTATGGTTATTTAGTACTGGAACAGAGAAAGCAAATCGCTCTTTGTCAGAGGGATGCAAGGGAATAGTAAAAAGCAATCTTTTAAATCTATGATGATTAAAGGCCACTTTTTTAGTATCATAGTTGGATTAAGGAGCCCCCCGTGAAGGGAACCCACAGGTTGCAAAATAGCATTGATTTGCCATAAATCATGCAATAATCTCCATTATCCAGATTTCTTTGGAATAACAAAAACAGGAGTATTCCAGGGGCTTGTAGATGGTTCTACATGCTCTGCTTTGAGTTGCTCTTTAACAAGCATTGAGCTTGAATTAACTTGTCTTCTGTTAACAGCCACTGCTCCACCCAAACAGGCTTGTTAGTTAGCCACTTTAAGGGTAGAGGAGGAACATGAGCAGTGGCCAGTAGACAAAAGGTGTTATCTGGATGGTTAAATTTAACTGAGTTAATAAATCTCTTTCCCATAAGTTTAGGGTTATTAGCAAAATGTATGGTTGAATATGTCCAAATTGCTTATTAGGTCCTTGGCACTGTGATATTTTTAAGCTTTACTTGGGAGTTTGTGGTAAAAAGATTTATTTTAAATAACCTCAATGAGGGAGCAATTGGCCTAATAATCTTGTAGGGGTTGAAGTAGTGGGAAATAAAAAATAATTGAATAGGAAGTTGGGGATCTTTATGACTTAGTCTTTTTAAACAGTGAGATGATTCATTTTCTTATATAGACAAGGACATGATAAAATTAACTTAAATATACAAGAAGTTATTTTGAGAAAACATAGATTTTCTGCTTTTTGCACTGATGATTTAGAAAAGACTTTTATAACTTTTTATTAAAATAGAGTAACAGTCCAAGAAAACTGTCATTTTAACAGACAGAAAACCAAATTTTAGTTTTTCATCAGTATATTATTTGATATTAAAGCTTTCAAAAATTTTATAGATAGATTTATTAAATCTGTTTTAATTTTGACCATGATTTCCTTTTCCACAAACCTTTGGCAACTTACGATATCTATTTATGCTTTGTCCTACACTTTCCTCATTCTGTAACAGCCATTCATTTTATTTTAGGACAAAACTACTTTTTCTTTTAATAAAAACACATCCTTTACATCCTTCATACTTAAGTTACCAAAATGATTTTGGAAACTATCTTTGAGCAAACATTTCACCACATACCATTACCAGCAAGATTAAACTTGTCAGAATAATTTTAAATACTTAAAATGCTTTAGTTAATGCACATTTGAAACATTAATATAAATTTTAGCAAGAATTGATGGCATATATAGATATTATATTTGTTTCTAAAAATTGTATTTCTTTAAAGTTTTATGATTGCTGTATAATTTTTAAAAAGCTTGAATATAAGGCACCTCATTTCATTTGTGACTTTTTACAAAATGAATTTAATTATAAGATGCTATTGAAATTTAAAGTTTCATTTTTAGGCTATTTTTCATTGATGTCCAATTCATATAATGGCCAGATTCCAATTAGCTTATGTGACTGGTCCCAAGTAATCCTCTGGGAACTGGCTAGGAACTGAGAGGAACTTCCTGGGACCTAGATAACTTTATATTAAAGTACATCTTCTTCAGGGAGGATAACCAGTCCTCCCAGCTGGAGTGTATATTTTAACAATTTCTTAATGTTCTAGTTTGCTAGACACCAGAATGCAATCTACCAGAAATGGAACGGCTTTTTAAAAGGGAAATTTAATAAATTGCTAGTTTACAGTTCTAAGGCTGAGAAAGTGTCCCAATTAAAACAAGTCTATAGAAATGTCCAATCAAAGGCATCCAGGGAAAGATACCTTGGTTCAAGAAGGTCAATGAAGTTCAAGGTTTCTCTCCCAAGTGAAAAGGCACATGGTGAAAAGTCAGGGCTTCTCTCTCAGCTAGAAGGGCACATGACAAACATGGCATCATTTGCTAGCTTTCTCTCTGGCTTCCTTTTTCATGAAGCTCCCCAGGAGGCGTTTTCCTTTTTCATCTCCAAAGGTCACTGGCTGGTAGACTCTCTACTCCTCATGGCTATGTCATTCTCTGCTCTCTCAGAAATCTCCCGCATTCTCCAAAATGTTTCCTCTTTTATAGGATTCCACTAAACTAATCAAGACCCACCCAAATGGGTGCAGACATGCCTCCACCTAGTCCAGCTGAACAACCACTCTTGATTGAGTCACATCTCCAGGGAGATGGTCTAATTACAGTTTCAAACATACAGTACTGAATAGGGATTAGAAGAAATGGCTGCTTTTACAAAATAGGATTAGGATTAAACAATGCATTTTCTAGAGTTTTTTTGAAGTTCTAATTGCTAATTACTATATTAAGCAGGAGTTACAATTGTTTTAACAAGAGTTTTCCAATTTCATGAGCACATCTGATAATTGTGAGCAATAGATTCTACAATTCTTTTTGTAAAGGAGCTTTGGAGCCCATAGTTAATAACACTTCTTTTTAGTTTTTTGACTACTATATGAGGGAGGGATTTATGCTGAGGTTGCCCATGTTGAATAATTATAGGGAAAGCTTGATTATCCCCTGAAACCATGAATTCCATTAGACATTTTTCCATGGCTGGTTGTGGCTCTTCTAGATTTTTTATGAAAGCTGGGAGAGGTGGGGTGTGTTGAATTTTCCTCAATAGGAGGTGGAGCAGGTGGTGGCTTTGATTTTGGCTCCACAGAGGGAGCTGTGGGATGGGATGGAGTGTGTAGAGGACATAAAGCAGTTTTTACAAGTTCCCATGTCACAAGAACCAATGTTATGATTTTCTCACCCTTCTCATATTTTTCTTTTAAAACTCTTCCTACTTGTTCCCAGAGCTCCAAATCTAGAGTGCCCCTATCAAGGAACTAGGGGCGGTGAATTTGAACTATTTGTAACAATGATAGTAGCTGACCTTCCTTTACTGAACATTCTGCTGCTTTTAATAACTTTTGAAGTCTTTTAATATATATAGTTTGTTCCTTGGGAAGCTCCACCCCATCTTATTAAGAAGGGGATGTGAAAAAGAAAATTCCTCACTTGAACTAAGTACATGGGCAGCTATCTCAAGTGAGCACTGCTGACCCTTGCCTTGGGATGAATGGCTTCAGTTTCTCTGATGCAGCTGTGATTCTACTCCACTAAAAGGAATGATCTTCCCCACCTGATGCTACATCCATAGCTGAAGCTTTACTCCATGTTTTCCTCACACGGGACAGTATTTGAGGGTGACACCACCTGTGACAGTTATTCTTTGTCCAGCAAAGAATTAGCGTGGGAAGAAAAAACCTATACACAAAGTTAGAAAGTAAGGAAGTCTCTGTCCCAAGAGAGACATAGCAAGCTTACAAATGCTTTAACCATATCTTCCCCTCAACTCTCCCTGTATTTTCTTCTAATAGTTTTATGGTCTTAACTCTGACATTTAGGTCTTTGATCCATTTTGAGTTAATTTTTGTAAAAGATGTTAAATAGGGTCTCTTTCATTCTTTTGCATATGGATATCCAGTTCTTCAAACACCATTTATTGAGGAGGCTGCTCTGTCCCATGTGGATTGGCTTGATCCTTATCAAAGATCAATTGTCCATAGATGATATGGTCTATTTCTGAACACTCAATTCGATTCCATTGGTCAGTATATCTATCTTTATGCCAGTACCATGCTGCTTTAACCACTATGGCTTCATGATATGCTTTAAAGTTGGGTAGTGAGAGACCTCCCACTTCATTGTTTTTCTCAAGATATTTTTAGCTATTCAGGGCATCCTGCCCTTATAAATAAATTTGGTTATTGGTTTTTCTATTTTTGCAAAGTAAATTGTTGGGATTTTAATTGGTATTGCTTTGAATCTATAAATCAATTTGGGTAGAATTGACATTTTAACTACATTTAGAATTCCATTCCATGAACATAGTATGCCCTACCATTTATTTAGGTATTCAAAATTTCTTTTAACAATTTCTTGCAGTTTCCTGTGCATAGGTCTTTTGTATCCTTAGTCAAATTTATTCCTGTGTAAGGCACTGGGGGTCCAGACCAAGATGGCGGCTTAACAATGTGTGCGTTTTAGTTCATCCTCCAGAAGAACTACTAAATAACCAGAAACAGTACAGAACAGCTCCTGGGGCCACGTCAGTGACCGGACACACAGCATATACCAGTCTGGACCAGCTGGACCGCTGCAAGCCCCCCCAGAACCGTGAGTTTCCCAAACCATGGTGGCCGGCGCCCCTCCCCCACAGGCTGCTTCCCAGAGGGGAAAGGAAAGAGACTTTACCAGCAGCAGGGGCTGAGCCCAACCAAACACCAGTAGTGGAATTAATTAACAAATTCTGACTACTAAAAATAGGCTCCCAGCTCAGGTGAACCTGGTCAAAGCAGAGTTCACTCATTTTTGCCCCGGCACCAAGGGGGCAGGGCTGATGGATAAAGGAAAAAAGAAAGAAGGAAACAGAGGTTTTTGTGACTGTGTTTCTGCAAAGGCTTGACTGCCTTTGGATGCAGTGGTAGGACTCCTCAGGCTGCAACTGCCCCAGGCATAGGCAGAAACAAACTCGTTTGAGGGCTTGTCTGGAGCCTGTGCCTTCCCCAGGGGAGGGGTGAAGCCCAACTCAGGTGGAATCCCTCTCTCAAGGAATTCAGACACCAGGTCTTGGTAATTTGAGCCTACAACCTCTCGTCTGTCTCCACCACGCCCCCAGCCAAAGATAAAGGTACCGCATCATCTTATGCTGGTGGGACCTGCAGGCAGACAAGCACCACATACTGGGCAGGATAAGAAAAACAGAGTCCAAAGACTTCACAGGAAAGTCTTTCAACCTGCTGAGTCTCACCCTTGGGGAAAACCGACACAGGTGACTCTTTCCTCCTGATAGGAGGCCAGTTTGGTCTGGGAAAATCTGGCTGTGGTCTATAATACCTAAGTAGACCCTCCTAAGTGTGGGGGGGAAAAGGCACCATACAAGCAGGGTAAGAAACAAGAAAACAAGAAGTAAAAAATCCTCCTCTGTTAAGCAGAACTTAAGCTAGAGGTCCAGATAAAGCTGAATTGAATGTCAAAGAAAGCAACCTCCAGAATAAACTAATTTAGGTAATTAAATGCCTAGACACCAGCAAAAAATAACAAATCACACTAGGAAAATTGAAGATATGGTCCAGTCAAAGGAACAAATCAACAATTCAAATGAGGTACAGGAGCTGAAACATTTTAATTCAGAATATATGAACAGACATGGAAAACCTCATCAAAAACCAAATCAATGAATTGAGGGGGGATATAAAGAAGGCAAGGAATGAACAAAAAGAAGAAATTGAAAGTCTGAAAAAGCAAATCACTGAACTTATGGGAATGAAAGGCATGGTAGAAGAGATGAAAAAAAAAGGAGACCTACGATGGTAGATTTCGAGAGACAGAACATAGGATTTCTGAACTGGAAGATGGGACATCTGAAATCCGGCAAGAAAAAGAAAATATAGGGAAAAAATGGGAAAATATGAGCAGGGACTCAGGGAACTGAAAGACAATATGAAGCACATGAATATACGTGTTGTGGGTGTCCCAGAAGGAGAAGAGAATGGAAAAGGAGGAGAAAAACTAATGGAGGAAATTATCACTGAAAATTTCCCAACTCTTATGAAAGACTTAAAATTACAGATCCAAGAAGTGCAGTGTACCCCAAAGAGAATAGATCCAAATAGATGTACTCCAAGACATTTACTAATCAGAATGTCAGTGATCAAAGAGAAAGAGAGAATCTTGAAAGCAGCAAGAGAAAAGCATACCATCACGTACAAGGGAAGCCCAATAAGACTATGTGTATATCTCTCAGCAGAAACCATGGAGGCGAGAAGACAGTGGGATGATATATTTAAATTATTAAAAGAGAAAAACTGCCAACCAAGAATTCTATATCCAGCAAAATTGTCCTTTAAAAATGAAGGAGAAATTAAAACATTTTTCAGAGAAAAAATCACTGAGAGATTTTGTGACCAAGAGACCAGCTCTGCAAGAAATACTAAAGGGAGCACTAGAGAC
>PVIY010018482.1:0-47521 GCA_004026745.1 Myrmecophaga tridactyla | reverse complement strand
TTGGTCCTCCGCGCCGCAGAATTCCTTCCATTACTGCCTGGGCTCTAGGGCCCGCCGATACCTCACTTTGGGATCACTCTGGTGCAGTAAATAAGCACCTTGACGGATGCGTTTCCAGAAGGGCAGCTATATTTAGAGTGGCAATCCCCCCCCCTACTTCGGCCCCCCCATTCCTGCGTCCCGCCCTCAACCCTGGAGCCCACTTACTCCCCGCCCCGCTCCTCGCCGCCCCTCCCAGCCACCTCTCCCTCCTAGTCGCATTACATAGTAATCTGAGATGCATTGGATGAGCTCCAGGGAACAGAATGTACTTGGCAGAGACGCGGGGCTTGATGTCTGCAAAATGTCGGAAACGCAGCCAAGAGCCGCTAACTGGGTCATTAACCTCCAAAAGCAAAGCGAGGACTGTGGGCTCCCTCTGTCTCCCTTCATCTCGCCAATAAAAGTGCCTCAGTGTGAGGGGAAGAAATAGCCCAAGGTTGGCTGCTTTGATTTCTAGGCACCAAAGGCAGGCTGGTCCCCTCCCCCCTGCCCCCGACCTTGGCCCCTCCAGGCCTCCTCCGCGCCGCGTCACAGATTACAAGTGGCCTTTGAAAGGCCCAGCAGCCCAGCAACCCCGCAGGGCCACGCTCTGTGCCCTGTAGGGATGTTAGCCCTTCCCTACCGCGCAGTCGCTGAGGCCTCCATTTTCGGAGGTCTGGGGTCAGGAAGTGAGGTTAGGGTAGAGGTTCTAGCTCTCTCCCAGACCTAGAGTAAGGGGTTTTGCCATCCCTTTCCTTCTCTGTCTTTCCCTCCCTGCTCCCTACCTCGCTCCTTCCCTTCCTTCTCGTCTCCCCACTCTTCTTCTCCTTTCTGAAAGCAGGCTGTAAGGTCTTGACCACAGGGCGGGGCTCCAGAAGACCTGAGTTCAAGTAGTGTGCTTGAACTGTGACCTCGGGTGAGTCATCCTGTTTCTCTGTTCCTTAATTCCTTCATTTGTCGATTTTTCACAATAACGCCTTCCTGACCTACTTCACAAAATTGCGACCCAAATGAGAAAGAGTTGAATCCATTGCAAAGTTCTGTTCAGTGTCATTGATACTCTCCCTGAGTGCCTCGACCACCATTCTCTGAAAGCTTGAAGGGCCAGAGTTTCTCTGGACTTGTGTGTACCCCTGGAAAATAGGAATATACGAGTGGAGGTTTCACCATGAAATTTTAAAGGTTTGAATAGTCACAGGGGGATAGTCCCTAAAATCCACCCCACTCAATTTGCCTGGCACTGTTGGATTGCCAAACAGACACTTCCTCTTAATGCCCCACCCGCTTCTCCGGTGGCTTGATGGAGAGAGAAAGTGCTTGGTAGTGAAACCAGAAGAGGTCCGTGCAGTTCCTCAAATGATAAGACTCCCTTACTTGTTGAAAGGAAAACAGTCAACCTGGTGGGACTAGCTGCAGCCTATCGAAATGTGAGTCTGGACACGTGGCCAGTCTTAACCAAAGTCCAGGACAGGGCAAACCAGTTTGCACAACCTGAGCTTTTATTCTTTTTTAAGTGTGAAAAACAACAGATATACAAAAAAGCAATGCATTTCCAAAAGCACACCACAACAATTAGTTGTAGAACACATTTCAGAGTTTAGTATGAGTTACAATCCCACAATTTAGATTTTTTATTTCTAGCTACTCCAAGACACTGGAGACAATGAAATGGCAATATAATGATTCAGCAGTCATACTCATTTGTTAAACCTGACCTTCTCTGTATACTCCACCATCTCTTTGCTCTTTCTCCCAATAATCTTTAGGGTTATTTGGGCCATGCCCATTCTATTTTTTTCATGTTGGAAGGAGCCATCAGTAATATGGGATGGGGGATGGAACTAGTTGATGTTCTGGAGAGGCTGGGCCCTCTGGGTCTCAACAGTCTGACGTTTGAAGGGCGGGCAGCACATCCCTGGCAGTGTCTACAAAGTAAGAACCAAACCCAATCCCCCATTTAAGGGCTCCTGGTCTCCTCACTGTGCTTTCCATTGCAACAAAATCAGATCCATGCCCTATGGATGGCCCATGCACTTCTGCAACAGGGCCTGGCTGAGGTCTTTTTAAAAACAATCATCTCAAAGACCATTCCACTTCCCATTGCCACACAGTAAATCCTTTCTTAAACCCTTTGAGTTTACAACTCAGCTCAAATGCCAACTTGTTATCTAAATGTGATCTCTTTGGCCTCCAACTCCCCCTTGGGACATTTTCATAATGTCTCAACATAACCAGTCAATCTTGGCTTATGCTATCATTGTGCTTGTCCTTCTTATGGAGTGTTGATTTCTATATGGGTAGGGACCCTTTGCTGACCTCAATCCTGATGGCTAGGGTGTCCATACATCCTGATTTGCCTTCCCAGTTTGTGCTTATTGTCCTGGTGTGATTATTAACCGCTCCCTTTTTTGTCCGATGTTTCGATGATATCTTATCTGGTCACCTTACCGAGGCTTTCCATCCAGGTATTTGGCATGTAGTAGGGACTTGGTAAATGTGATAAACTACCTTGAAGAGCATCTAAGAGCCATTTCTTACCCAATTCCCAGTAGGGCTCTTGGCCCTACTCTTTTCCCCAACTTTATGGAGGTATGTTACCATTTGTTCCTCTTCTTCTTTGCAGAAAGACTGCAGAACGACCTATTTCTACTTTCTTTTTGGCAAACCTTCCAGGATTTCAAAATGCAGTGACCCAACCAGAAGTCACTCAGTCTAATGCTTCGTATTCTTCTCAGCCCCTTGACTGTAGGACAGTCACGGGATGCTGGAAACATATGTCAAACACCAAAAAAGAACTTGACCTACGCCATGGAATAAAGTCCTCATTTCCACCCTCAACTGGATTTTTGGTCTTGCCCAATTTCTTCGACAGACTGACTCTTCAGAATGACCTTCACTTACATAGCTGTTTTAGGAGGAGGAAGCAATTTGTAAACCCCAGAGTTCCTTTATTATAAAATAGGCAGTTAACATTCCAGGTACCGCTCAGAACATTTTAGGTGCTGCAGAGAAGTTAGGAAAGACAAAGTTCCTTCCCCTTTTGCATCTTAAGAAAAAGCTTATTCAAAAGCAAGCCTGTTGGTTGGGGGGAGTGTTTCTGGACGTTTCTAAAATACCAAGCGTCTGGAAGTAACAGCAGGCAAGATGCCTGGCTTTGTGAATGGAGCACCACCTCCAACATCAGGAAACCTGGGTCTTCTTTCTGCTTCTCCTCTGACTCACTGCTTGTTCTGAGATGAATCATGTGCCTTTTTCTCAGCATTGGGTCTCACTTCCTTCGTCTCCCCAATAAAATGGGCGTATTTGCCAATCTTACCACACAGGAGGGGGCTGAGACTTCAAGAGTCCTTGCTAATGACACACAAAAATATTTTTAAAAGTAAAAATATGCTGGAAGTGTGTTTTTGACTTTCTGGAGAGGCACACATGGAAGGTACTTGAGGCCATTTTGTGAGGTCACTTTAGGCTCTGGGGCACCCCTCCTCACTGAGAATGCTTCTCAGAAACTGGAAATGAGCAAGAGAACCAGTCTTAGGATGGTGATGGGAATGTGTCTGGTCTGTTTGAATGAGAGCAGGCATCCTATGAGGAGGTCACTGGATGAGAATCAAGAAGGGGAACATGGAGACAGGGATTAAAAAGCAAACAGGACTATTCTGGGGAGGGCTTAGATGCTAGGCTGAGACTTTTGGCAACTCTTCTGAGGGCCAGGGGAGCCCAATGGGGGTTGCTGAGCAGGCACAGGCCATGAAATGCAGTTTGCTTCTAGGAGAGGCATCTATAATATGGAGGGACAGAGACTGGATCTGAGGTCTTTCAGATTCTAGTGTGGGCAAAGCAAAAGGCTGTTCTCTGTCTGAGCTTCAGTTTCTATTTCTATAAGACAAATAGATTTGGCCCCCAAAACTGTGACATACTGTGATTAATTTTTTTTGAGGGGGGCAGTGCATGATCTGGGAATAGAACCCGGGTATCCTACATAAAAGGCGAGCATTCTACCACTGAACCACCCATGCCCCCTCATTGATTCTTTAGTAAAGACCACAAGGGAATATCTTATCAGGGTGGGCAGAGGTAGAAATGAAGTAACTGCTATGTAAGATACAAAGTCAGGTCCAGCAGCCTTGCTCTTCAGGGAGAGAACCTGACCATTCTCAGGATGTCAGGCAGATCTGAAGGGTCCCCTGTGTATCCAGGGCACAAAGATGTCTTTTCAAACCTTTAGCACAGCAACATCTACACCTTAGGTCCTGTCCAGTAGCCTGTCTAGATTTGTCTTCCTAATCTGGCTGAGACAGCTGATGTTTGAGAGAACTGCATTAAAGTTCATGATATCCAGCTCTTCCTCAAGATGCTTCCCATCTTTCCCTGCCCTATATTAAGTTTCTAGAAAGCCTTATATCAATCAGGACTACATAGCTTGGGGGCGCCAGAACTTTGTCAACTTTATCAAAAAGTACAATTTGATATTTACCAACATTTGATATAAGATTGACATCTAGAAAGGTCTTTACTATAAATGTGCTATTGGGGCATCTTTTGTTAAGTTAATTCATGTAAAGACTCTCATAGAAAATTCTTCAGTGAACTCAGATAGTGAAAAGTATTGCTACTTTTTTCCTTCTTCGGTCATTTGGGGGCTAATAGTAGCAGTTTCTTCAGGTTTAAGGATAATTGCATTTATGCTCTTGTTTTGTAGTTGGGTTAAAAAAAGTATCTGTCCTTTCTATCATAAGCTTCCTCAAATATTTTTTCAAGTAATTAAAAAATTACGTGCAGACATGCCTTCAAATATACATAAGAGTTCAGTTGGCCCAAAGCCAGTGCTTGAAGTGGAAAAATAAACTCAGGAATAGTGGACTGACTGAATTCCTCTGAAAAACTTAATTGAAGTGAAAGATCCAATTTTCAGGATATCACAGGTGGAATGAGCTCCCAAAAAACTATTGACTTAATGCTCCTATGTTTGGGGAGCAATTTTGTGTGAGACGGTGCATCACAGGGGATTGCGATCATCTCCAAGCAGCACAAGTTATACAGGTTACCAAGGACCCAGTGATTATAGGGAGAAGAAAATCTAAACAGTATAGGTGGTCACTGAAGACTAGGGTTCTGAGGATTAACAAATGAGGAGGCTACATGTTGGAAGTTATAATGGACACCATAATCCACATTTATCCTACCAGTTACTGAATAACCTTGAAATCTGGGTCTCAGCATTTACTAAATGATAGAGGAGAGCAATGGAGCTTTGAGGTTTCTTCTAGTACTCATATTTTATTTGACGAAAGGCCAGAGTCCAAATTGGTCGGCTAAGTGGACTCTATCAATCCACGACAGAGTCCATAAACCAACGAAAAAATTAATGCTCTCCTCCTTGTTCCTGACCCCCATAACACCTCCCAACTACTGGTGGGTAAAAGGTGTATATGAATGGGAGAGGGGGTATATGTGGAAGTTCCTGACACAGGCTCTTCCCCATTTGAAGTCTATTCCCTGACTGATAACTTGATAAATAGTCATCTATTCATGACCTGCCTTAAGGAAAAATTCAATTTCATTTCTAGAAGTACCACTACTAGAAACCCAAAGATTTGGAATATAAAATGTGAAGTGAATATTATAGATTGTATGGTTCAAGTCCCTCATTTTATAGATAATGAGACTGAGACTTATAGATACTTGGACAAAGACATAGAACTAAGAGATCTCAGAGCCAGGGCTAGAGACTAGATCACTATTCTATGATGTTTACTATTTCCACATGATGGCATCCAGACCTAAATTGTAATTCATAAGTCTTGCTAGGTGACCCAGTTGCTAAGCTTTCATTACAGCAATGTTGATCTCAAAAACCTTTGTGATTTGTGCTACCCATTTCTAGTTCAAAGCTCATGTTTTGTGTTGCATTTGGGTTCTGTCTATATCTGCCACCATTCATTATTATTATTTTTTAGTTATGAATTCCCTGTGGATGGTGAGTTGGGGGAGAGATTAGATGATCTTACTTAAGCTGATGTGACAATCTCTGACACACACTTAACTCTGTTCACCTTCTCCTGAATTCTCAGTTCCTAGCTTTGCTGGGCAGTTTTCTGGGCAATTACCAGGATGGCATATTTTTCCAGCTCATTTGCTCTTTCTTGAGGATCAGTTAGTCATTCATTCTGTAGTGTGAGTGGGCAGAGAAGATGGGGATGGAAAATAGAGTCTTCATCAGAGTTCACCTAGACTATGAGCGAAATTCTATGCAGCAAAGCTAGAAGGGTCGACGATCTGTCTTTTAGGCCAGCGCAGAGGGACTCATAACACCAATCCCGCCTTCAGTTGGAGGAGGCTAAGGTTGTCCTCCCTGGCTTTCCCACCACGAAACCCAATTTTACTCCAAGAGCACCCTCTGCTGGAATGGAACAGGACCCAGCAGTCTCAGCCATCTTGGAAGTGGCCCCAACAGGAACTCTGAAAGGGTGAAAAGGAAGATTGAAGTTTCCTTGAGAATGGGTTCCCACCCACAGAAGCTATGAGCTACTACTGCTTAAATACTAGCCCCCCAAATAAGATGGACCAGCTCCTGAGGTCTTCTTAGCTCTGCATATCTCATTCCTTCTATTTCAATTTCATTCTTTGCCTCATCCTGACACTTAGCATTTAGAGACAGAATTCACAGTGATATCTGCAGCCTAAAAGATCATCTTGCGATAAGGAAAATAAAATTTAAAGAGTGTATATGAGGTCTAGCGACATTGGCAGAAAATCAAGGATTCTACTGCTTCTTGAGGCCTAGCTGTTGGGTTTTAGCAGGTAAGTAGTTTTTTGGAATACTTCAATTTATAATCTTGGATCTTATAACTCCTTTGATTGAAAACCTTCATCAGTCACTCAGTTGTCTACTAAATTAAGTCAGCATTCCTTACCTTTGCATTCAATGCATATTTGTAAATTTATGAAACTTTATTTTGTTTGCATTTTTTTAATCAAGATTAATAGTACGCTTAAGCAAGAACTTTGCCTTGATCTAGCTTAAGTAGATGAAAATGTATTGGCTTTGTTTTTTTGCTCTTTATTTAGGATTTCTGAATAGCAAAGTCATATATTTCAGACTACATAGGCTCAGGAAACACTTGACTTATTTATAATTTTGAGCAAGGCAGAAAATACTGCTTAACTAATTAGCTTTTGGAACAGAGACAATAATTGATACGTTGAACTCTGTTTTTAGTGCTGATGTTATCTTTAACATGCTTTTTAGGAGGAAGACAAGGTGAAACTTGTTTTAAAAACTTATTTAAAAAAACATTTTGGGAGCCGATAATCTTTGAAGTGCCATGCAGACAAGAAAGAGGTAGAGTTAGGGATACGTTTAGTGAATAATACAGACAGTAATATGGTAACCACCAAAACTTTCAGTTTTGCTGAAAAACTGAAGGTTAATGTTGTATGAAACCTTAGAGAAGATTCCATCCTCTTATAACCCAGATGCTGCAATGAGAACAAGGAAGAATAATTTTCCCAAAGGCTCATGACCAGTTATTGATGGAGTCTGAATTGGAATCTGGATCATCCGATTTCCAATCCACAGCTCTTATTCAATACTGCTTTTGACTTACCACCTCCCCTGCAATGGGATTCATAGGCAAGAGATTCCAAGGTGCTTTTGGAAACTGCTACGCAAATCCTAATGAAATTTAAGAGGTTCCTAAGTTAGCCTCTATCTTATTTCGCTGTAACTGTAAGAATCTGAAAAATGGGGCCTTCTGTTTCTTTCCTCTTGCTGACCCATCATTCTGTTTACGCATGGCCAAACAGATGTTTGAGAAATAAAACAAACATCTGCAGCTGCTATCAGGGTAGAGTTTATGAGGTTCCAGGTTTTGATCCAATGTATCAGACCACATTTAATTTTTACTGTTGGCTTGCAGTTAATTGCCTTTAGCTCTCTTCTAGAAAGACTTGACTTTGCCAATTCATATGAAAGCCTGCACTGCAACATGACAAGGGTTTCTTGAGATAACTTGAGACCATTTCCACTGTGGCCCAGATGACCAAAGCAGCTATTATTCAATTACCACTTGAAAGGACCCCTTTCTCTCTTCATCCCTTGCTCCTATTCCTGCATTTAAGAAAGGGAAAGACCCTTTCCCTTATTGAAGAATAAAGACATTATAAGGAAAGACCAGCAGTTCTTCCTAGCATAGAAGCCAGGAGAGCCACAAGGTGAGAGATAGTATATTGTGTGAAAAGAACATGGGCAATGGAATTATACAGAAGCCAGTTTTAATCCTGGCCCACCCATTACATAGAATTGTGATTCTGAGTTACTTAACTTGGAGCCTTATTTTTTTCACTTATCTTTAAAATAAGGATACTAATACTTATTTTTCAAAGTGCAAGTATTTAACAAAACAATGTATATAAAAAGTATATCATTGGGGGGTACAATGGTAGTCCAATGGTAGAATTCTTGCCTCCCTGGTAGAATCCAGGGAGACCTGGATTCAATTCCCAGTCCATGCACTTCCTCAGAAAACAAACAAACAAAAATTCAACAAATGGTGCTGCAATAACGGGGTATTCATATGGAAAAATAATGAAATGTGACCCTACCATACAGCATACAGAAGCAAAAGTATATTGTACACAGGAGTATCCCACAAATTATGGCTGTTATATTCTTTCCTGAAATTTTATTTCCTTTTTTCTTGGCTCCTAAATGAACAATATGACAGCTAATTTGTGAATATCGAAGACAGCGCAATAGACCTCTTGCCCCCATACTATTTCTCAAGGGCTTGAATAGTATGATGAGTTATTGTTATTCTCAATAATAGTCATTTTATTTATATGTGTTTAACACTTTTTTGAACACTCTTTTTTCCATTTTTCAAATCTATAGCAAAGAGGAAATGCTTTCATAATATCCATAAGTCCACTACTTCAATTCTACCATTAACATTTTTCGTGACTTGCTTTATTATTCATCGACCTATTCATCCAATTCTCTATCCATCCATCAATCCACATTTTTATGTATTGCAAAGAAATTTGCAGACATCAGTACACGTCCCATAAATTCTTTAGCTTATCGTCAGCTAGATTTCAGCATTTGTTTGCCATTTTTTTCTTTTGATGTAAATTTATATATAATGAACCATATAAATCGTAGTTATACATTCACTGAGTTTTGACAAACACATACATCTGAATCATTCACCTCTCTTAAGATAAGTAGAATATTATAATCACCCTGGAAAGTTGTCTCATGCCTCCTCCCAGTCAGTCCTGCCCTACTGAATTACAGGCAACTTCTCTCCTAATTTTTGCATCATATGTTAGTTTGGGCTGACCTAGAATTTCACATAAATGGAATCATGCAGTAAATACTTATCTGTGCAAGTCTTCTTTCATTCAGTGTAATTGTTTTGATACTCAACCATGTAACTGTATATATTGGCAGTTTTTCCATTCCCATAAGAAAGCTACCTTCTTAAGAATATTGAATTGATTAAAATAAAAGAGATTGTGTGTGTGCGTGCATGCATGAATGTACAAAAACAAAAAACAAAAAATAAAAAAACCTTGGAAGGTTAATCACCAAAATGTTTATAGCCTTTACCTCTGGGATATGCAATTGAGGCTGGAGGAGGAGATGAGGGGATTTTAATCTTGATTTTAAACACTTTCACACTATTTGAACTGTTTACTCAAACATCTAGATTTACAGCATAGAGAACAAATAAAGGTATTTTAAAAATAAACGACTAACACACTAACCTACTTGGGAGATGGGAAGAGGCCTGAGGTCTCAGGCTGCCCCAAGCTAAGGAACTTGTCTCTTGGCCTTCTCATGTACCAGAGAACTCCGCGTGATACTGGATAAACCTAGAACCTGAAAGATAAATGGACAGAACCAGTTCTGGATGAGAAAAGTACTGAGGGGAAAATGTGTCAGGGATATAAAATATGGGCAGATTTTGAGGGAAAAAAGCTCTGATGATAATTAAAAGGATCAAAAGAAAAGCTTCTGAAAGAATACTAATAGAATCATCATGACCTAGCAAGTAGAACCACAGAATCCTAAAGTTTTGGATCTGTAAGATATTTTAAAGAAGACTTTTTTGGTTTGAAAAGTGAAAATGAGGCCCTACTTTAACAAAAAGATCTCTCTATTAATAATTAAAGTTTAGAGCTGACACCAGAGATCTTGGAGATCGTCAAAGCTTCTTGAAGGCTGGCCCTATGTCTTTTCTGTTTCTTGTGCACTGTATCAGGTTCTCAGGTGCTTGGCAACAATTGAAAGAGTGAATCTTGTCCGGGGCCCCCATTTTACAGTTCTAGAAACTGAGATGTGACCTAACACTTTCTCAGAAGAATATATATTTTACCCGAAGGATAATAACCAATGATGGTCAGTTTCCACTGAGATGCCACAATAAGAGAGGGATTGAAATTACATTTGAGGGAGCTAGGTTAGATATTAGGAAGACTTCCCTGGATGGGAGGGATAAGTCAGGATTTAATTGCCAGCTAGAAGACATCTCAAGTTCCTCCCAGTTAAAAAAAAAAATCCAAGTTTTGGGTGGGACCCTTCTTGCAAGAGGGAAATGTCAAGGAGTGATGTAAAAGTCTGACCCCTAGTGGTCATTGTCTCTAGACTGAAGGGAACAAAAAACAAACCCGAAATGAGGACAACCCAGAATTTGTTTGGAATTGGAAGGGAATCAGAAATTTCCTAGCCTAGTTTTACAAACACGGGAACCCAGACCAAGAAAATAGAAATGATCCCCAACATGAGATACTTGGTAGAGAAGCTTGAATGGAACCAAGGATTTTTGGTTCTGAGTTCAACATCAAATTCTTGTATCTGTGAGAGTCTATCTCTCACCTTCAATGGTTTTGGAAGCTGGAACCTGAGCAGATATTTGGGCTTCATATATACCAATTATCCTGCTCATTAGTTATTAATAAGAAATTATTTTTAAGTTAATTGAGCATCCAAAAAGAATCTATTCTGTTCTGACAGCTGTGTCATAAACAAATGACCACAGACAAACTACTGTCCTCTCTGGACATGAATTTATTAAAAACAGGAAATAAAATATATGATCTCTAAGAGACTGTCCAGCTCAAAGGTGTGAGGATTTCAGTATACATTGTATCTTGTTTTGGACTAACTAGCGCACAATGGACTGTTATCACTACAGTAGCAAAACTCCTTTTTAGAACAGGGGTTCTTAATCTGGAATCCACAAATCCTGTGGCTTCCATGGACACGCTTCATAGGGAGATGTATGGACTCCTGTAAATTGCATGCAATTGCTATGCATTCGTGTATTTTTCTGGAAAATGTACCCATAGGGTGCATCAGGTTGTTTAGGAACCTCAAAATTTGTCAACAGCACTAAATTAAAATAGAAAATGGGTCAGGGTTTCCAAGAAAGAAAGAGAAGCAAGCTCTGAGACTTAATATCTGCAATCTATAGAATTAGACATAGTTTTGCTTCAGTTCCCTTGTTGATGTAGAGACAGCAAATATATGCTAGGGGCATAGGGATTTATAAGGATTTATTTCTTAACCTCTCCTTCTCTTCTGTGTTGAGGACACTTGGTTGCTCAGTACTTGTAAGTCCTGGTTAACTGACTGAAGCCCTCCATTCTCCTTACTAAACGTTCTGACCAATGCTGGTGACGTGCAAAATGCTCCTGGCTGGTGGGCTGCTCGCTAGGCTTCTGCGGAACTTCTTCTCTCACTGGTTTAGTTGTAGGCTCACCAAGGGTCACTGGCTTCTTCCCAGACCTTCTTATGCCAGATATATTAGTTAATGTACTCCTGTAATTGAAATATTGTGCAAACAGATGAAAGGTGAGCACGAAAATAAAGAGACCGTAGTTCAATGAAAATTAGGTTGATTGCTTTGGAAAGGGAATGAGTTGCTGAGAACTGCTCTAAAGTTAGTTTATGGATGAGACAATTCTAAAAGAATGACAAAAATTAAAATCTAGAAGAATTCTGCAATTTTTTTAGTTTTCTTCCACTTAAACAGTCAGACAAATAAAACAAAAACAAATCATCTGAGACTGGAAATTACTAGTAGAGAATGCATTATGGGAGTGCTTTGTTCTAGAGAAACAAGACCGAACTCCCAAACTGGAGAATGCATGCTCAAAGAAAAGCTTTAACCCTACATCAAAATAACGATGGGAAAATGAGTGTCTTAAGTTAAAATGAATGTATTCACATGATTCCCTGCTTTAGCCAACATCTTTGATTAGGTAGCAGCGAACCACAACAGAAAGAGCCCTTCTTTAGTATGGAGATGAAGCTGTCAAAGTCATTTCTAAGAGAACTGGTTTCTGTGTATCTTTGGAGTGCTAATTTCTTGATGGTTTGGTCTTTTTAAGGTTGTTTCTTTTTGTTAATCCCTGTAAGTCTGTTTCTTGTAGGCATTTTTCACAGACCTGCTTCCCATAACAGCAAGCTTTTCCTCAGGGCCAGTTACCAAGCAATCAGCCTGTTAATCATGCAGGGTCTTTTGTGGTTACTATCGACATTACACCATCCTTTTTCAGAGTGTAAGAGCCATACACACGGGCACACCCCTTGCCCTCCCTTTGTCTTCTGGGTGATTCGTGTTATAGAAACAGTATGACGAATAAGAAAAAAGAACTGTGTAAAGATGTTCATTGCAGCATTATGTACATAGCAGAAGATGCACTAAAAATCAATTAACTATTTAATAACAGGGCAGTAGTTTCATTAGGATATTTTGGCCCGATATTATCTGGCCATTGTTACTGGTTTTTATGCAATTAAGGAGAATCATAATTATGAAGAATTTTATCAACAACGAATAATGTTCATGCTAGTATATTAAGGGAAGAAAGAAAAATACACAATGGAATGAACTTCATGATTATAAATGAAATTGGTGCACAATGGAAGATATGGAGTTTTTATCTTTTGCCAGTTTTTCATTTATGCCTCATTCTTTCAGTAATTATGGAATCCCGTATTTTGCAGCAATTGACCATTTTTTCAATCATGGTATTCTAGGTGACCATGAGATGTCTGGAGTTTTAACTTAGAGTTTCCCAGAAGCACAGATTCACCCGCCAGAGCACCAAGTCTTGGGCAAGAGCTCATGCGATTATAGATACGCTGGGGTGGAAGGTAACGTCGACATCATACTGTTTCAATCCCTTCATTCTGTAAATAAGACGTGTTACACCAATCACCAGCAATTTGACCTCGGTCAAATTACTTATTCATTCTACAACTTAGTTTCCTTCCTGCAAAATGGAATAATAAAGTATCTATGTCCAAGGTTTGTTGTAAGGTTTAAATGCTATAAAATGTAATTCATGGCACAGAGTAAACCATAAACACTGAGTCCATTCAGTTCATCAATAAATATTTGCTATTAATATCATGGAAGGTAGTGGCTGGTACAGGGCCAGAATTCAGGTTTCCTGACTTCCTTGCTGGAGATATTTCTATCCCACCACATCACACTTTTCATGTTGATCCAGGCTACGATCCTTTGCTGAATGTTGGGTAAGAAAAATGCTGTTCCAATAAGACCAAGGAAACCATGACTTTACATAACTCCTGTCTATAAGGTGACCAACAGCCTATACTGCAGGCAGGGCTACATTATTAAAACTGTTAGGGTTAGCATAAGGAGAGGGCACCCACAAATTGAAAATATGCCCTTAAATCAGATGGAATGGGCTCAAGTCCTGTGCCCATTTGTCCTGCCTGACTTCTTGTTCTATACTAGCATTAATGAGACTCAGTTTCCTTATCGATGAGGTGAGGATAAATGGGGACAATCCTTCTTGCATAGATGTGATGTGAATTGCCACATGGGAGAGGGCTTTGTAAAGTGTGAAGTGAGATAAAATTCTAGCTGATGACTTTATTGTTTTTACATTGCTTTATTTTTAAAACACTGATGCAGTGTTTATTATGTGCCAGGCGTTATTCCAAGGGCTTTACAAACATTGATGAACTGAATGGACTCTTCGTAGCAATCCTGTGAGGTATGTACATTTTTATCCTTGCTCAAGCTCTGGAGCTGAGGTTTGAACCCAGGCAGTCTGGCTACAGAGTCTTCTTCCTGTCCTTATGATGCTTTATTATCACTGAGAGTGCTTGGGCTGAAAAGTAAGGAAACATAGGTTCTCATTCCTCACCAGGTTTAATTCAATTCAGTTCAGTTTGGCTCAGTTCAATTCAATTCAATTCAGTTCAATTCAGTCCTATTCAGTTCAATCCAACTCAAGAAGTAATTTTTCAAAAGTTTAGTTTGTGCCAGAAACCGCTGCACTCAGCACTGTGAGAGCTAAAAGAGAGCAGCAGGCCCCAAGAAACTTGAGTTCTTATGAGGAGGGTAATACAAGCATAAAAATGATAGTAAAATATGGGGTAGATAAGGCAGTCTCAAGGAAGAATGTCAAATCTGGCCCTTTGTGAGCTCTTTCCTCTGTATCACTTGTGAATGAAAACAGGCTCATCAAGAGGGCAAGTAGGAGTCTCCTAGAACCACTAAGACTGGGCAGGGGGGAAAGTTGAAGGTTTTAGATTGGGCTTTTGTGCCCCATGCCGGCACTGGCCTCTAGTTCCAGCCCATGTGACCAGAGCAGGGGGTTACCATTGTGAGCTAAGATGAAGTCACTTCAGGGACCTGCTTTGTGTGTGATTTCTCATTTCCTTTCTCCCCCTAAGCCTTCCAAGGGAAACCTGCACATTGATAGTATTTTCTATTGCTCCCACATAGATATTGTGACCATGAAAAGAGATCATCTAGATAAAGCACTCCTCATGGCATGTGGTACTCATAAGGTGGCAAATCTTACCATCATTGTGGCTTTGCAATCTGAACAGTGTGCCATCGTTGCCTCTGAGAGAGAGAGGAGATTGGTCCAATGGCCCATGGCCCGACCAAACATGAAAATCGTTTCTCTTCTTTAGGGAGTTCTGTCTTGCTGTTCCAAGATGAAAACTGGGACAAACCAGGCTAAGAACATCCACGGTCATGCTCCTGCTTGTCCAGTGGTCACACTGTACTGAATATACTTATTCCCTATGGGCAAGTTGTTCCCTTAAACAACACTTTCGATGTTACACAATTAAAATGGCTTGCATATTAAAATTTGAGGCATGTGTAAGTACTTCATAATTAACTGCTGTCTATTTAACCAGACAGCCCTAGCAGGTTAATTTGATGTCTGTTATGAGACTTAATAATTGTGAGTGATTTTTAAAACAATTTACTGGTATAATCATTAACTACCCCTAGATTATCTTGTCAAATCAATAATTAAATGCCTCAAAAATTCATTACAGAGACAGTGTATTAATAGGAATGTAATTAAGTAATGTTTGCTTATGTAATCTAGAGTTTATTATCTGTACACTTATTTTTCTTGTCTCTACTTATTAAATCTTCCTAGGGGCCTCTTCAGAATCAATAGAAAACCAAGAGTCAATAAATGTCTTATTAGATCCAAATGAGCAACATAATTGAGAGACTTTGAAACAAATATGGATTCACAAAATCTGTGTGTGAGAGAGATTATTCCTTCTTCACAGTAAGGATTATTAGTTGGGAAAACAGCGCTCCTTCCTTCCTTCTTTCTTCCATTTCCTCCTGCATCCCTTCTCTCTTCTTTCTTTTTCATCCTTCTTCTCTTCTCCTTCTTCCCTCCATCCCTTACTTTTCCTTCTTTGTCTTTCTTTCATCAAACATTTAAATGCCAGCTATGTGCCGGTCATTGTAGAAACACTGAGAATATGCAAAGCTTGATTTGACTTGAATACAGAGGAGGGACCTGTAAAAAATTGCAATGCACCTGTTTAATGCTACCCTAGAGGCGTGTAGTACCAAGTACTAAGGGAACACAGAGGAAGTGTATCCGTAGTCAGAAAGGACTGCTCAGAGGAGGTGACATTTGTGCTTATCAGAGAATAAGAGGTAGGAGTTTGCGTGAGAGAGAAAGTCAGAGAGGGGCATCACGGGCAGAGGGTATAGTGTATGCAAGGACCCGGGGACCTGGAAGAATGTGAGCCATCAGAGGAACCGTCAGGAGTCAGATGAAAAGGGATGGATTTTAGGCTGCTGAGTGTCACGATTAGAGCTGTGTTTTCCAAAGCATAACTTTGGGGAACAGAGCAGGGATTTCAGGAGCACTCGTTCACGCCATTATGATGTCCCAGTGGCTTGCCCTGACCTTGCTGAGCTCTCCAGAGGTCCATTCCCCTGCCAGTCGGGCTGGCTTGACCCTTCCCCACCCCCATCATCATCAGATGCCCAGAGTTTTGCAGGTTGAGCCTGTTTTCCGCTCTATTGTCACTATAAAGATATTTATACTTGTGAGGTCACATGGTCAAATTTTGATAAGTAAGGTTGCGACATATTTCAACCTGAAGCTTCTAAAAAGAGAAATCTGTAGTCCAGTTTAATGATTTCCAGAACTCTCAGACATACCCAGGAATAACAAAATTCAAAGTGAAGGATGTTTCTTTATATGAGCAAATGTGGATAGAATTTAGAAGGTTATGGAACCCAAATAAATGACTTTGCGAGTTTTCAAGCCTTTATATAAAATCCAGTCATTCATAGCCTTCTTATACTCCATGACCAACGAGACCCATTGGAGTCAGTTGTAATAATTTTTGTACTTTACCAAGTATCAAGCACCATAAAAGTAACTGCCTGCTCGGGGTTGCCCGGACTAGGCTGGATGCCTTTTGGTGGAAAGGAGAAAGAGGGAGAGAGAGAGAAGGTGGAAACAAAAACGTGTTCTGATATTTAAAACAATTTTCATGGTGCTTGGAAATCAGTTTCATAGCATAATACTGTTTGTAGGCTTGGGCCCATGGGGGAACCTGCTTGGGCTCTCTACTTTCCCAGGGCAATAAGCAAGGTGTGTTTCTGATACTCACGGGCTCTGCCTGTGCCAGGACTACCTAAGTGACATGAATTGTGCTCAGCGATGTTTAAAAATGACCAAAATGATCGCATTAGATAATCATATTAAAAAAACATTGAGGAGGATTCAAGTCAATGGCCGAGTAATCCTGAGGGTCAAAAATTCTCTAAACTTTGTTCCTAAAACTGCTTAGACGTAAAGTGATTAAAAATTCTCTATGCGTACAGAGAAGTTTTACCTTAAAAAGTAAGTTTGTTGAAAGCTGAAAGTTCCAAGAAGATCTGCAGATTTGACCAGAGAGGTTATTCTGTTTTTAAATTTACTTTTAGAGCAGTTGTTACAGGATTATCATGGAGAAAGTACAGAGCTTCCATATACCCCCTTTCCCCCACAGTTTTCCCTATTAGTATTTTGTGTCTGTATGATACATTTGTCACAACTGATGAACTAATATTATTGCAGTTAAATTATTAACTTAAGTCCATAGTTTACATTAGGCAATGCATTTTGCCAAAAGTTCTGGACCAAGATGCCAGGTGACATTTTCTTAATGTTAGTGAAGCCTGAACATGAGTCTGATGACTCCGTTCGAAGACCCTGTCTGCCACTTACTAAGTGACTAACTCTGGGTAATTAGCTTTCTCTTTCAGGGCCTCAGTTTCCTGGAGTGTAAGATAAGGATAATATTCCCAGGCCTGCCCATCTCATCCTGCTGGGATGATCAAATGACCCGTGGATATAAAAAATATCTTGTAAGTACAGTTCAAAGTCCTACATAAATATGAGACATTAATATTATGATTAGATCTAAAAGACTGTAAATATTTCAGAGGAAAATATTGAATTATTCAAAGCGTATGGTTAGAGCTGGGTGCTGCCTTATGGAATCCTGGCTTCCAGATACTGGGCAACAGTTTTACACCTCCCTATTCTCTGATAAGGGTCATTCTTCCTGAGGGCTGCTCCACCGAGGCAGTTATTAGAATCACCTGTTGACCTGTCCGCATCTTCTGTCTGGAAGCCCTGGGAGAGGCAGGGCTGTGCCTGTGGTGGTAGGATCGTATTGCTATTTAAATGCAAATACTCGGAGTTTAAGGACAGGTCACCTGGCTCCAGTCCCAGTTCCAGCCCTGGCTTGCCACTTACCTACTCTGTGTCTTTTGGCAAAGTATTGCACTTCTCCGAGTTTTGGTTTTCTCACCTGTGAAACAAGGATGCTAAATATGCCTGCCTCACAATGGCGGTAGAAAGATGAAATGCATTAGTACATGTCAAGTGCTTAATACAGAACCTGGATCATAGAAAGAACTCAAGGCATTTTAGGTGTTTATTATCATTGTTGTTGCTTTCCTTTATATTTCCAGTGCCTAGCACATGGTTTAGCATATAATAGGAGTCAATAAATATGTAATGAAAGAACACAAAGCTTTTATCCCAGAAGATTCTTAATACTGAGATCAATGACTCTTAAGGACAAGAAAAGAAAAAAAAAATGGAAAGGATTGAGTTTTGGTGGGCTGGGGCTGCAAATTTTGGGGACATTTGACTTTTGTCATTACCAACAAGAAGAACACTTCTACCATGATGGCAATTCATAGTATTGGCGTGGTACTTTAGAGTTTACAAAGAGGGTTTAAGGCCAGAACTTATGGGATTCCCATAGCAACTCTTTGAGGAAGGTGTTATTATTCTACCACTTCACAGAAAAGAAAATTGGCGCCCAGAGAGAGATAATGTTTTGCTCAGAACCACATATCTGGTAAGTGGTGGAGCTGAAATGAGAATTTAGGTGTCCTAGGTAATTGCTCTTTCCTCCATCTGGGAATAGACTCAAGGCTCATCCAACCAAGAACTGGGTCTCTGATAGTGGCCATCAAAGGCTGGTTTGTCTCCTTGACTGCAACAAATAGAATTAGGGATGTAGTTCATTACACTCTAGATCTCTTATAGTAATCTATCAAAAATCTCTCAGCCGTAAGTTTAGCTAAGCCCCTGTGAAGTTTTTTTTTTTTTTATCATCTCAGCCTGTACTCTGGTTTTGAATCCTAATTTCTTTGGCCTATGAAAGATGCTTCACCATCATTGTGCTGGGTTTTCCCCTATGAAAGCTAAGCCGATACAACCAGTCCCTGTCCAGTACAGAAACCAGAAGCCCTGGAGGTTATTCAACCTGGGTCATTTAAGCAAGTAGACACAGAAGCATAGCATTGCTCACCTTCATAGATCTTTCAGATTGTCTGCAGGTAAAAGCATTTTTTTCCCCCAATAATTCTAAAGTCCCTTATAATTCCCTCCCAGGAATTACCATTAGGTTACAAAACACTATGGATCTTTTCTCCAATCCCACTCTCTTGTACCTCTCTGCAGCTTGAGTACCTTTGTCAGCCATCCTTCTGGTGCCTTTTGAGACCAACATTACTCAAGTTCTCCTACACTTCAAGTAGGGTCTTCAGTTCTTTTCATAGCCTATTTCTTCTCTACTTTAAGACTTTGGGCATTTCCCTGAGCAAAAGCCCATGAAACCTTGTTTCTCCTCTCTATCTCCTTTTATCTGTTTTGGTGCCAATAATTGAGCTAGACTCTGGGTGTACAAATGTGAATAAAACATAGTATCTAGCCTCAGGGAACCCACAGCCTAGTACAGGAAAGATGGATTTATGAACAAAAGCCTCTAAGCCTAATGACCTGTTGTAAGAGCTTTGATAAGGGATAGTCGGGGCTTGAAGGGAGATATATCATCAGGGTAAATGGCAGATATGTCTCTATGGAGGGGGTCTTCAGAGAGCTCTTAAAAAGTGAGCAGGTGTTCCCATTTGGACAAGAGAAAGAAGGGCACTTGAGATAACAGGACAGCTTGTACAAAGGAACCCAGGGAAGAAACTAGAGTTTTGTTTTCCAAATCTGAAAATGGGGATAGCAATCTTGAAATACTTGTCCTGCAGTGTTGTTGTGAGGACAGGTGATGATGTACATAAAGAGAGCCTGACACTTAGCATATGGTCAATAAGTGGAAAAATAATAAAAACAAGCCCCATTCTCACCTATCCTTTTTCCTTTTTTTCTTTTATTCTTATTCCTATTTAATTTTTGAGGGGGTAATGAAAATGTTCAAAAGTCAATTGTGGTGATGAATGCATAACAATACGATGAAACTGTGAACCATTGATTGTACACTTTGGATTGATTATATGGTATGCGAATATATCTTGATAAAATTGCATTTAAAAAAATCTTCTAAGAACTTCCAGGAAGAGGGTGGAATAGGATAGGGTGAGTTCACCCCAGCTCCATGGAACAGCTAGAGAAGTAACAGAAAAACAACTGGGAAAGCAGTTCTGGGCTATGAGTGACCTGAGAGTATCTTCTACACTATATAGGGAGGTCCTGGATGAAAATGTAGAGGAATTGAGATGCAAAGAATGGGGTGAGTGGGCTTGGTTGTGATTCCATTAGGGACAAGAGCTGTGCTCAGGAAAGTGCCAGCCACTGCCGCTAGTTTGGGAGATTAGCCTGCTCAGCTGTGTAACCTGGAGTTCCTTTGAGGAACCCAGAAGCCAAAAAACTAGCTTCCCCTGCTCATAGAGACCTTCTGGCTGGTGCACAGACCTTAGTGCTCCCCTTTCATACAGTGGCCTGAAACCTTGAGAGTGCATGGATGGGAAGGCAAGCATGAGGAAGCAAGCCACACTGTGTTCTGCGCCTCTGCACCGCATGCCATCCCCCATGACCCATGTCCCTGTCCTCATATGCTGCAAACTTGCCTTGCACTCCCAAGCCATGCTCCCATGTCCCCACCTTTTGGCCCCACACCCAGCACCCCAGACCCCTGCAATATACCCCATGTCCCAGCACCCCATGTTATGTGTAGCCAGCAGGTTGGCTGTGAACACGGCCAGCTGAAATACTCTGTTTCATAACCTAAGGTCATTCCAAGAAGGAGTCAAGGGACCACCAGACCCACTGGGTGCATAAGAGGAATCTCCACTGAGGTGCATACTGCCCTGAGATTGGCAGCTTTCCATGCATGCTGGGACCAGTGGACCTGGCTGGAATTATATTGGGTCTCCACCCCAGCTTACCCAGCTGCTGCAGTCGGGGAGAGGTGGGCCTGAGGTGAAGTAGAGGCCAAGAGCACCACCTGCTGGGAAGCAATGGAAACTGCAGTCTGGCAAACAGCTTATCTGCCTAGCTTAAAACAGGTCCTGAAGTAGAGCTGCATCCCTTGGTCCAGGCCTTGGTTTGATGGGGAATTACTAACAAACCAATTGCAAAAGGAGACCTTCAATATAAGCCCAAGCAAGTACAAAACCTTAGATGACTGAGGGAAATCAACTTTCAAAATAACCCTATGAAGATATTCAAATACCTCAAAGCCAACCGAAAATTACAAAGCATATGAAGATGCAAGCAGATATGGCTCATCCAAATGATCAAATTAAAACATCACAGGATACTTAGACTTTGGAACAACTAATCAAAGATGTTCATACAAATGTAGTAAATAAATTCAATGGGGTGGCTAATGGCATAAAAGACATCAAGAAGACACTATAAGAGCATAAAGAAGAATTTGAAAGAATAAATAGAAAAATAGCAGGTATCATAGAGATGAAAGATACTGTAGACAAAATTAAAAATATACTAGAGACAAATAACAGCAGATATGATGAGACAGAAGAGAGAATAAATAAACTAAGGGACAGGACAATTGAATTCAAATGTACAAAAGGACAAATAGTGAAATAAATGGAAAAATTTTAATTGGATCTCAAGGAAATGATGGACAACATGAAGCACACAAATATAAGAATCATCGGTGACCCAGAAGGAGAAGAGAAGAGAAAAGGGCAAGGAAGATTAGTGGAAAAGATAATGGGGGGAAACTTCTCAGCTTTTATCAAACACATAATTATACAAACCAAAGAATCTCAATGAACCCCAAATAGAATAATTTCAAATAGACATACTCCAAGACATGTACTAATCAGTCTGTCAAATGTTGAAGAGAAGCAGAAAGTCCTGAGAGTGGAAAGAGAAAGCAGCTCACCATATACAAGTGAAATCACATAAAAATGAATTCAGACTACTCAACAGGCAAGTGGAAGTGAGAAGAAAGTGGTATGATATATTTAAGATCCTGAATGAGAAAGTCTGCCAGCCAAGTTACCCTTCAAAAGTGAGGGGGAGATTAAAGTTTTCACAGACAGACAAAGGCTGAGAGAATTTGTCAAAAAGAGACCAGCCCTACAAGAAATACTAAAGGGAGTTCTGTCAGCTGAAAAAAAAATGAGAGAGGAGGTCTGGAGGAGGGCACAGAATTGAAGTATTACTAAGGGTAACATAAAGGAGAAAAAAAGAAAGAGAGAAAATAATATATAGATCTGACAAATAAAAATCAAAAGATAAGATGGTAGATTTAAGAAATGCCTTTACAGTAATAACTTTTAATGTTAACAGACTAAACTCATCAATTAAAAGATACAGATTTGCAGAATGGATTAAGAAATATGACCCATCTATATGTTGTTTATAAGAGACTCATCTTAGACTCAAAGATACAAATAGATTAAAAGTGAAAGGGTGGAACAAGATTCTCCATGCAAGTTATAACCAAAAGATAGCAGGAGTGGCTATACTAATATCAGATAAAATAGATTTTCAGGTGCATGGATGGTTCCATGGTAGAATGTTTGCCTTCCATGTGGGAGACCCGGGTTTGATTCCTGGACCATGCACTGAAAACAAAAAAAGATTTTAATCGCAAAGATGTCATAAGAGACAAAGAAGGACACTATACACTAATAAAAGGGACAATTCACAACGAAGAAATAACTATGATGTTTATGCTCCCAATCAAGTAGCTCCAAAGTACATGAGGTGAACGCTGGCAAAACGGAAGGGAGCGATAGTCATTTCAACAATAATAGTGGGAGACCTCAATACACAATTCTTCTCTGTGGATAGACCAACCAGAGGAGCAAAAAGGAAATAGAGAACTTAAACACTTGTATAAGTGAATTAGATCTCACAAACATGCATAGATAGTCACATCCCAAAACACCAAGATATGCATTTTCTTCTAGCGCTCATAGAACATTCTCCAGGATAGATCATATGCTGGGGAACAAAACAGGTCTTTATAAATGTAAAACGATTGAAATCATTCAAAGCATTTTCTCTGATCACAATAGAATGAAGATGGAAATCAATAACCACCAAAGAACCAGAAATTTCATGAGTATATGGAGATTACACAATATACTCTTAAACAATCAGTGGGTCAAAGAGGAAATTGCTAGTGAAATTGCTGCAGACAAATGAAAATGAGAATGCAACATCTCAAAACTTACGGGATGTGGCAAAGACAGTGCTGAGAGGGAAATTTATTGCCCTAAATGCCTATACTAAAAAAGAAGAAAGAGCAAAAATCAAGGACTTAACTGCTCACCTGGAGGAACTAGAGAAAGAACAGCAAACCAACCCCAAAATGAATGGAAGAAGAGAAATAACAAAGATTAAAACAGAAATAAATGAATTGGAGAATCAAAAAAACAAACAAAAAAAACACCAAAACCAACCAACCAAACAAACAAAAATCAATAGAACCAAACGTTGTTTTTTTGAAAAAATCAGTAAAATTGATGGACTCCCTAATAAGGCTGACAAAGAAAAAAGAGAGAGGATGCAAATACACAAAATCAGAAATGAGAGGAGGGTCATTACCATGGACCCTGAAGAAATAAAAAAAAATCGTAAAAGAATACTATGGACAACTATACACCAACAGACTAGATAACCTAGATGAAATGGTCAAATTCCTAGAAACATACAAACAACCTACACTGACTCAAGAAGAAATAGAAGATCTCAACAACCCAATCACAAGTAAAGAGATTCAATCAATCAGCAAAAATCTTCCTACAAAGTAAAACCCAGGGCCAGATGGCTTCACAAGGGAATTTTATTAAGCATTCCCAAAAGAACTAACACAAATCCTGCTCAAATTCTTCCAAAAAAATTGAGGAAAGAGGAACATTACCTTACCCATTTTAGAAGCTAACATCACTCTAATACTTAAAACAGGTAAAGACACTACAAGAAAGGAAAACTATAGGCCAATCTCCCTAAAGAATATAGATGCAAAAATTCTCAGCGAATTACTTGCAAATCAAATCAAATGACACATTAAAGGAATTATACACCACGACCGTGTAGGGATCATACCAGGAATGCAAGGGTGGTTCAACACAAGAAAATCAATCAATGTGATACACCACATTAATGAATCAAAAGGGAAAAATCACATGATCATATTGATTGATGCTGAGAAAGCATTCAACAAATTTCAACATCCTTTTCTGATAAAAACACTTCAAAAGGTAGGAATTGAAAGACACTTCCTCAGTATGATAAAGGGCATATACGAAAAACCCATAGCCAGCATTGTATTCATTGGTGAGAGACTGAAAGCCTTCCCCCTAAGATCAGGAATTGAGACAAATATGCCCTCTGTCATTACTATTATTCAGCATTGTATTAGAAGTTCTATTGAGAGTAATCAGGCAGGAAAAGAAAATAAAAGGCATCCAAATCAGAAAGGAAGAAGTTAAAATCTCATTATTTGCAGATGACATGATATTATACTTGGAAAGTCCTAAGAAATCTACAAGAAAGCTTCTTGAGCCAATAAACAGATTCAGCAAGGTGGCAGGATACAAGGTTAATATGCAAAAATAAGCAATGTTTCTAAACACAAGCAATGACCTGAGGAAACAATTAAGGAAAAAAATCCATGCAAAATAGCAACAAAAAGGATCAAGTATCTAGGAATAAACTTAACCAGGAATATATAGGATGTGTACACAGAAAACTACAAAATGTTGCTGAAAGAAATCAGAGAAGATCTAAGTAGGTGGAAAAACATCCCTGCTCATGGATAGGAAGATTAAATGTAGCTAAGACGTCAATTGTACCCAGATTGATCTACAAATTCAATGCAATACCAATCAATTCCAACAACTTACTTTGAAGATTTGGAAAAGCTAGTTACCAAATTCATTTGGAAGAGTAAAAGACCTCAAACAGCTAAAAATACCCACCCCCCAAAGAAGAACAAAGTGGGAGGAATAACACTTTCTGATTTTAAAGCTCATTATAAGGCCACAGTGGTCAAAACAGCATGATATTGGCACAAAGATAGAAGTATTGACCAGTGGAATAAAACTGAGAGTGTGGAGATAGATGACCGAATCTATGATCAACAGATCTTTGACAAGTTCCCAAATCAGTGGATTTGGTCATATACTAACAGTATAGTATTTCAATAAACAGGCATGGGAGATCTGAATATCAACAGCCAAAAGAATCAAAGAGGACCCTTACCTTTGCATATCCTATACAAAAAGTAACCCAAAGTGGACTGAAGACCTAAATATAAGAGAGACAGTACCAAAAAACTCCTAGAAGAAAACGTCGGGAAACATTTTAAAAGCCTAGTAATAGGAGGTAGCTTCTTCTTTTTATAAATTTTGTTTATTGTTATATATTGTATTTTTTATTTATAAATACGAAGAAAAGAAAGAAAAAGCAATGATTTTCAAAGCACACTTCAGCAAGTCATTACAGAAGATTTCAGAGTTTGTTATAGATTACCATTCCACTATTTCTGATTTTTCCTTATATCTGCTCCCAAACACTGGAGGCTAGGAGAAATATATATTTTTCTTTTTCTGTGAAAAATAACATATATACAAAAAAGCAATAAATTTCAAAGTGCATTGCAAGGATTAGTTGTAAAACAGATTTCAGAGTTTGATATGGGTTACAATTCCACATTTTTTACTTCTAGCTGCTCTAAGATACTGGGGACTAAATGAAACATCAATATAATGATTCAGCAATCATATTCATTTGTTAAACCCTACCTTCTCTGTCTAACTCCAACATCACCTTTGATCTTTCTCAAACTCTTTAGGGGTATTTGGACTATGCCTTTTCTAACTTTTTCATGTTGAAAGGGGCTGTCCATAATATGAGATGGGGGATGGAACTAGTTGATGTTCTGGAGAAGCTGGCCCCTCTGCATTTCAGGACTTATCTGGTTCAGGGACCCATCTAGAGGTTGTAGGTTTCTGGAAGTTACCCTGGTGCATGGAACCTTTGTAGAATCTTATACAATGCCCTGGGTGTTCTTTTGGATTTGGTTGGGGTTTGGCAAGTTATAATAGGTACAATGTCTAACTGAAGCTTGCAAAAGAGTGACCTCCAGAGTAGCCTCTCCACTCTATTTGAACTCTCTCAGACACTGATACCTTATTAGTTACACTTCTTTTCCCCCTTTGGTCAGGATGGCATTGTCAATCCCATGATGTTAGGGCCAGACTCATCCCTGGGAGTCATTTCCCACACTGCCTGGGAGACTTTTACCCCTGGCTGTCATAGCCAACGTAGGGAGGAGGGCAATGGTTTCTCTTGCAGAGTTGAACTTAGAGAGGGAGAAGTCACATCTGAGCAACAAAAGAGGTCCTCTGGAAGTAACTCTTAGGCATAATTATGGGTAGGCTAAGCTTCTTTGCTACATACATATGTTTCACAAGAATGAGCTTCAAGATCAAGGACTTGCCCTATTGATTTGGGTGTCCATAATGTTTGACCCAGTATCTGGGGTTTCCCCAGTAGTAAAGTTTTATAGTTTCATATTTTTATTCCCATCCCTCAAGGGACTTTGCCAGTACTTTTTGACTATCTGCTTAATATACTCTTGGAGGTATCCAGACATTACATGAAGCTATACAGGATTAAAGGCCCTCATTTTTACTCTAGGTCCCTGTGTTTGGATTGTTTGACAGGTTGAGTTAGTTTATGTGCTACAGAAAATTTAGGTTCTGGAGAAAATAAACATTTCTTACTTCAGTCTCAAAAAGTAGATGAGGTGCTAAAATATAGACTATGTCTTCTTTCCCCCTGAATTCTGAATTACCTTAATCCCTATATGTTCAGTTTCATTTTTAACTCTAAAAATCAAGTTATATGTATATAAAACAGCCTTTCAGAATCCAGAGATAATAATTACCACTCTGGGTTAAATGTGACTTCTATAAGAACACACAATCTAGGCCCCTGTTTTCTTATAAGTGTTTCTAAATGGGACCATATAATAATTGCTCTATTGTTTCTGGCTTATTTTTCCTCACCAAATATCCCACAGGTTTGTTTGCAATGTGGCATGCCTCACAACTTTGTTCTTTTGGTAGCAGCACAACGTTCAGGCATGTGTATACACCATCATTCCCCAATCTACTTCTCAGTCACTGCATCCTTCAGCCCCGGAGGTAGCTTCTTAACCTTTACACCCAAAGCACAAGCTGTGAAAGAAAAAATAAATAAATGAGAACTCCTCTTAATCAAATGCTTCTGTGCCTCAAAGGACTTTGTCAAAAAGGTGAAAAGGCAGCCAACTCAACTTGAGAAGATGTTTGGAAATCATATATTGGATAAAGGTTTGATATCCTGTATACATAAAGAAATCATACAGCGTAATAACAAAAGGACAAACAACCCAATTAAAGATATGAATAGACATTTTTTTATGAAGAACAAATAGAGATGGCTAAAAAGCATAAGAAGAGATGCTGATTTTCATTATCTGTTTTAGTTTGCTAAAGCTGTCTGAATGCAATATACCAGAAATGGGCTGGCTTTTTTAAAAGGAATTTATTAAGTTACAAGTTTACATTCCAAGTCCATAAAAATATCCAAACTAAGACATCCAGAGAAAGATACCGTGACTCAAGAAAAGGCCAGTGACTTTTGGGGTTTCTCTGTTACCTGAGAAGGCACATGGCAGTTTCTGCTAGCATTTTCTCCTGGCTTCTCCTTTCAAATGGCTTCCCCGGGGCTGTTTTCTTTCTGCCTCTCGAAAGGTTTATGTCATGTCAGCTCTGAAACTTTTTCCAAAATGGTTCCCATTTGAAGGACTCTAGTAGCTACCCATCTTGAATGAGTGCAGACAAATGTCCATGGAAACCACCTAATCAAAAGGTCCCATCCACAATTTGTTGGGTCACATCTCAGTGGAAACAGCTTAATAAAAAAGATACCACCCAACAATACTGAATCAGGATTTAAAAACATGGCTTTTCTCGGGTACACAGCAGCTTCAAAGTGGCACATTAGGTATAAGGGAAATGCAGATCAAGACTACAATGAGATACCATGTCACACCTTAAAGAATGGCTGCTATTAAACAAACAGAAACTACAAATGCTGGAGAGGATTTGGAGTATTTGGAACACTTACTCACTGGTGGGAATGTATAATGGTACAGCCATTGTGGAAGACAGTTTGGTGGTTCCTTAGAAAACTAAATTTTGAGTTACCTTATTCCCTGGCAATACCACTACTTGTTATATACTCAGAAGAGATGAAAGCAGTGACACAAACAGACATTTGCTCACTGATGTTCATAGCAGCATTATTCACAATTGCCAAAAGATGGAAACAATCCAAGTTTAACAAAATGGGGTATATACATATGATGGTATATTATGCAGCAGTAAGATGAAATGATGTCCTGAAGCATATGACAATGTGGATGAAACTTGAGGACATAATGCTGTGTGAAATAAGCCAGACACAAAAAGGTAGATACTGTATGATTTTGCTGTTATGACCTTAGTAAAGGTAAAATCAGAGGCTTGTAAATGTAGGATATAGGGGACCTAGAAATACACAGAAACTACAGATGAGTGAATGCTTAGCTAATGAGGTTGAACTTAAATATAAGGGAATGTATAGAAATAAAGGCAGTTCATCAGTGGATTTGCAAGTAATATTGCCATATTGAAGGGAATGTTATTGAAAGGGGTTGTAGAGAGCCAGGTATCCCACCAATTAACACTACAAATATAATTATGTTCTTGCGTGAACTACTTCAATCTTGTACAAAGTGTCAATAATAGAGGGGTATGGGAGAAAAGGATTGCCAGCTATGGTCTATATTTAACAGGAAGACATCAATAGTACCACAGCAATACCAGGGGTAATGGGAGTGGGGTGGGGAGAACAAGAGTTAAGGGAAGTTAGAATACTCTATTTGGTGAGGTTTATTTTTCTCTTTGGAGCAATGAAAATTGTCTAAAATTGAGCATGTTGATGATTGTACAACTAAGTGAGGATAATGTGTGACATGGATTGTTTACTTTGGACATTATCCATTATGACCAATGGATGGAGGTGGCTGAAGTATACACTGGCTGAGAATTAGAATGATGAACTGTGGTATATGCATATGATGGAATATTGTGTGGCTACAGGAAGAAATGAAGTCGTGAGGCATGCAACGAGGTGAATGAATCTTGGGGACGTTATGTAATGCAAAATAAGCCAGAAACAAATGGACAAATATTGTACGCTCTCTTTTAGAAAACACTTATAAGAAAACTGAGACTGAGATTGTAAGCTCTAATAGCAGTCACATTTAGTCCAGAGCTGTAAATGTTCTTTCTAGATTTTGAGATTCTGGCCTCTACATGTACAGCCTGGTATCTCCCTGGAACTTTGGGTATCAGTGTGACACCTAAAACTCAGAATTGGAGTTCTGCAGCTCTGAAAGTCAGCGTAGTTACATACAAAAACTGTTAAAGAAACTGAAAAAAGAGATCAGGCTTCAATTAGAGACAGGAATGAAGCCGATCTAGTCAGGACTAAGATAAATCAGAATGTAGAGTAAAGTATGACACTGTCTGTATTTTAGAACTTTACCTACTGTATGAGACCAAAGGAAGAGAGGTTTATTTTGCCCTAAACATAAATTTTCTGTAGCATGTGAGCTTTCTCAACCTGTCTGGATAGCTCATTTAAACAACCTAAACACATGGAGCCCAAAATGGGGATGAGAGCTTGTAATTCTGTATAGCTTAATGTAAAACCTGGATCCACACCAGAGTATGTTGGGCAGATAATTTAAAAGTATTGGCAAAGTCCCTGAAGGGACTGAAGAAAAATATGGAACTTTAAAGCTTTATCACTGGGAAAACTTTTGATATTGCCTTAAACAGGAGGGACCCCCAAGTCAATACCTATAGTTATGCCTCAGAGTTATTTCCAAAAAACCTCTTTTGTGGCTCAGATGTGGCCTTTCTCTTTCTAAGCCCAACTCTGCAAGGAAAATCATTACCTCCCCACTATGTGGGACATGACATCTGGGGTGAAAGTCTCCCTGGTAATGTGGGACAAGATTTCCAGGGATGAGCCTGGGACTGGCACTGTGGGATTGACAATGCCTTCCTGACCAAAGAGGGAAATGAATTGTAACAAATAAGGTATCAGTGGCTAGGAGAGTTCAAATAGAATCGAGAGCCTATTCTGGAAGCTACTCTTTGGCAAGCTTCAACTAAATATCCCTAATTGTCATGGTTTGCCAAACCCCAACCAAAACATTCCTGTTAACCCGACAAGAACACTCAGGGACTGTTTGAGAGTTTACAAAAGTTTCACATACTAAGATTACTTTGCAGAAAACTACAATCTCTAGATGGTACCCACATCAGGTAAGTCCTGAAACCCAGAGAGGCTAGCCTCTCCAACAACATCAACTAGTTCCATCCATATTATTGACACCTTTTTCCAATGTGAAAAAGTTAGAATGGGCATAGCCCACATACACCTAAGAATTAGGAGAAGGATCAGAGGAGGAGGAGGTATAACAAAGAAGATAAAATTTAACAAATGAGTATGACTGCTGAATCATTATATTGATATTTCTTTTAGCCTCCAGTGTCTTGGAGCAGCCAGAAGGTAAAACCTGAAACTGTGAAACTGTAACCCATACCAAACTCTGAAAACTGTTCTATAACTGCTACAATGTACTTTGAAATTTATTTCTTTATCGTGTGTATGCTATATATTTAATAATAAAAAATGTTTAAAAAATGCAAACTGCAAAAAAAAAAAAAAAAAAAAAATCAAGCTGTGTCTCTCTCTCTTGAAATGCTGCCTGGGCAGCTGTTTCTCCCTGAAATAAAAATTTGCCTGAAAAAAAAAAATCCTCTAGGGAAATCAATAGTAGTGTAATCTCTCTTGCTTACACGTCTTAATGCTGGACAAGCCTCAATACTGTCTCCATTTTGAACCCACAAATCATTTACTCCAAGGACCATCAGTTTTATTGACAAAGAAGTGGTGCCTAGTTAAGCATATTTCACATTAAATGGCTTGGCTGCTTTTGTATTGCTTAACAAGTTGTGGGATCCTCTTGTCTCCTATACTTGTCTGTCAGCTTCCTATAGCAAGGGATGGGTGCCATTGGATTTAAAGCAGGAATATGAGATTCAAGTTCTGACATCTCCTAGCTATGAGATCATGGACAAATTAGTTTAGCCTCATTTTCCCATGAGTTAAATGGGAGCATAATAATGGTCACCTTTTGGAATTTTTATGATGTTTAAATGAGATAATATATATGACGGTATTTTGTAAACTCTAAAACATCATAAAGACAGTAATTTTCACATTTGTTTCTGTGCCTGTATTAATTAGTACTACATATTTGATTATAACTAAGAGAAACCTAATTCAAATAGATTAAATAAAAACCCAAATTTTGGATACCCAAGACTGAAATGTCAAGGTATATTTAGGTAACAGGTACCAAATAAGAAAACCAGAAATATGTTTCTATTCGCTATCAGCTATGACTTTCTCCATGTTGGCTTCTTTATCAGGCATCTCATTTTCTTTAGTGTCTCTCAGCAGCTGTAGGTTTACATCTTGTAGGTTTACAATGTTAGTCACAAGTCGGCTTTTTTTTCTCTCAAGTAATTTTGACAAAAATCCCATAACCACCTTTCATTTGACTGACATGGGCATGTGCCCATCTCTAAACCTCTTTGAGGTTTGTCTGCCGATTGGACATGCCTGGTCTTCTCCACTCCTGGAGTCTAGACAAGTTCCTCATAACTCATATGGATTGGCAGTGGGATGAAGAGTGAAGTGCTGGTGCCAGAATATGACAAAGTGAGTGCTTGAGGCCACAGCGCCCATCACAGCAACTAAAAGGACAAACGCTCTACTTGGGCAATTTGGTGATGAATCGAAACGCTGTCTGGTGAGAGATACAAATGTATTCCACAACAATCTGAAAGAAGACAGGCCATGGAAAGTTCCCCCAAGAAAGAGAATAGATAGGACATATATTGGAAGTCCAGTCAACATTTATTGCTTTGATTTTGCTGATTTCAAACTGGTCTGAAGTTTACTTATACTGGCGTTGGTGAATCTGAGAGCAAGAGGAACAGAGAGAGTTTCGAGACCATAATTTTAAACAAAGTCTTTTCAAATAAAACATCGCTGATTTGAATACCTGTCTAAAAGCAGCAGGGCGTCTGATGGGTTCACCCCAGGACATGCTCAGTGTTGTGGAGCCAGGCTGCCGGCAGGCAGGAAAGGGCAGAGCCCACAGTGACAGGAGTGTATTGTCTCCTGCCAGCTGGGGCTGCTCCCTCCTCCCACGAGACTCCAGGCAGGGGGGCCTCTGGCCTCTGGGATCCTTTCTGGTAAGCAGAGTTGGGAGCTGCGCTGAGTGCCAGCATTCCTAGGCCTGGTGGCAAACTGGCTATATTTGTTGGTGGTCACTGGACAGAATCGAGTGCAATACCCAGGCAATCCTAGCAATGGTTCCTGACACTGTGTGGCTGAGATTGTGTTTGGGAAATGGACTGGTCTAAAGAAATAAAAGGTCTCCCACTTCTCCTTTCTCTTCTCCGTGCTGCCCCCACCACAATCTCTCTTCCTATCTCCCTCCCCATCTGCTTCTTCTGGTTCCTCGTTCCCCATTTGTCTCTTTCACTAGGATGAACTCTCCTTGAGATGAGCATTTTATCTTTTTTTTTTTTTTAACTTTTTTATTGTATAGTATAACATATATACAAAGCAAAGAAAGAAAAAAGCCATTATTTTAGAAGCATGCTTCAACAAGTAGTTACAGAACAAATCCCAGAGTTTGTCAGATTTTTCCTTCTAACTGCTCCAGAACACTGGAGGCTAGAAGGAATACATATATATATTTCAGAGTTTGGTATAGGTTACAATTTCACAATTTTAGGTTTTTACTTCTAGCAGCTCTAAGATACTAGAGACAAAGAACATTTGTATCTTTTTATGAGCAAAACCTTGGTTGGGGGACAGACAGTAAGATAAATAAAATGAACATCTTATCCTTAAACCTTCATTGTAATAGAAGGAGCTATCTTCCTGCTACCTACCCAAGGCGGGCAGTGGTGACCTCCTCTGAGGCTTATCTGGTACTCTGGGCTTTTAGAGGCGGGAGAAGGAACTTCTGCTGGGAACTATATATGGTGCTTCCTGAGGAGGGTTCTATGTGAGTTGGGTCTTGAAGGCCACCCATGGAAAAGACACTTGTAAACTTGGCAAATGACAGAAGGGACACAGGCACATCCACAAGAGGGGTCTTGAGCTTCGTGCACAAATGTTTACATATTTGGTTGATGGGTTATAATCCTTCCTACAGAACCTGTTTAATTTTGGTTTCCCAAACTGCTGATAAACTTAGCTACCTCCAGATGCATATGAGACCAGAAACAGCAAATTAGAAGGGAGGAAAGGAATGCCAGAGGCGGACTCACTGAAAATGAGAAAAGTACAAGTTTGGAGTGGGAGTCAAGGCATCCTTTAAATCTGGAGAGCCTCTAGAATGTCATAATACTTTACAGTTCAGTGAAGAAAGTGACAGTCTGTGCTATCCAGGAAGAGGCTAAATTATATTCTTCATGCTTTGGTTTCTAAGGTAGACAAATGCATGATCAATTTCAGAAAGATTTTCATTCCAATTTGATTACAAGAAAGTTTATATTAAAGTTATAAACCTGTAATAGTTTGGAAGTCTGAAAAGTTAAAAGCTTTATAGTAAACCCCAAGGTCCTGTGCACCATTTTATGTCATTCAACCCTCTTCCAGTCATGTTCTCTATCCATCCCACAGCCCTAGGATTTCTTTTCCTACCTCCAGCTCCCCTCCTGAATCAGACTCACCAAGCTACTACTGGTACCTCTTCTATAGCATTTGGAACCTGGAGGTGAGGGGGAGGCAGGGAGGCTCTGAGGCAGGGCCTAGAGCATGGGCACTGGCCTTGGTTCCTGTGCTGGTTTGAAAGGATGTATGTCCCCTAGAAAGGCCATGTTTTAATCAAAATCCCCTTTTATAAAGGCAGAATAATCCCTATTCAATATGTGTACATTTGAATCTGTAATTAGATCATCTCCCTGGAGATGTAACTCAATCTAGAGTGGTTGTTAAGCTGGATTAGGTGGAGATGTGTCTCCACCCATTTGGGTGGGTCTTGACTAGTTTACTGGAATCCTATAAAAGAGGAAACATTTTAGAGAAAGCTGGAGATTCTGAGAGAGCAGAGAACGACATAACCATAAGAAGCAGAGAGTCCACCAGCCCGTGACCTTTGGAGATGAAGAAGGAAAATGACTCCCAGGGAGCTTCATGAAGCAGAAAGCCAGGAGGGAAAGCTAGCAGAAGATGCCATGTTCACCATGTGCCCTCCCAGACGAGAGAGAAACCCTGGCCATGTTCGCCATGTGCCTTTCCACTTGAGAGAGAAATCCTGAACTTCATCTGCCTTCTTGAACCAAGGTATCTCTCCCTGAATGCCTTAGATTGGACATTTCTATAGACTTGCTTTAATTGGGACATTTTCTCAGCCATAGAACTGTAAACTAGCAACTTATTAAATTCCCCTTTATTAAAAGTCATTCTGTTCCTGGTATATTGCATTTCGGCAGCTAGCAAACCAGAACTGTTTCTTACCAAAAAGTTGGAAACTTTGGACAAGTTACTTCCCTTCTTCAAACCTCAGTTTTCCAATCTGGAAAATGGGACAAGAATCTTCATCGGTGGGCTTGATCTGAAGACCAAGTACATGAGTGGACAGAGTGTTCTGGGTGACCTGTGCACCTGGGTCCATACTTGGCTCACACACAACACTTCTGCTCCCACTTCCGAGTTGTCACACTCATCTGCCTCCCTCATTTGATTATTAATTTACTTTAGGCCATGTTTTCCCTCTTGTTCTTTATCTACCTGTGAAGGGCTGTCTCAAATGCCTCTGCAGGTTATGTACATTGCACCGTCCAAAATACTGGATTCTGGGCTCTGAACTAGAATTAAGTTGCATTATCCTATTCAGCTTTAAACCCAGCCTTCAACCGCCTATTTCGTGTTTGTTTGGACTATACTGGTTATGAACTTGGCAGAATCTTTCCAGCCACAGAGACCTTCTGGTGAAGAGGGGTTTAGGCCTTTGGGCCACCAGAATTTCAAACTAAAATTAAGTTAAAAAAAAAAGCACACAAAAAACCCGGCAAACCTGGTATTTTAGGCTGTGGTGTTTCAATCCCCAAAGAGGTGATGTCTCAGCAGCGAGGCTTGAAATTGGAAAAAGAAACCACAGCCTCTTTCCCTCGCCTCAATCCACTCCAGTTTTTACTAAGATTTCACAGCGTCCATGAAATCTTGTAGTCCAACTTCTGCTTACTTCTTGATGGACTTTAGTTCTTCATCTGTCTATTGGAACTAATCAATCGTACCCCCTTCACAGGGTTGTTAAAGAGTGAGATGAGGGGTGGTGCAATGGTGGCTCCATGGAAGAATTCTCGCCTGCCATTACAGAGATCCGGGTTCGATTCCCGGTGCCTGCCCATGCAAAAAAAAAAGAAAGAATGTGATGTGATGTCATGTGCAGACATACAGGCACAGTGTCTGACCCCTATTATGTGAATCTAAAACAATGCTGGCCAGGAGGCCCCACCCCTACCCTCAGTCTCTGGTAGTACTTCTCATCTCTGTTTAGCTTGGACATAGAACCTTATACAGAGAGGGAAATCTTTCTCTGTGTAGCTCCCACACATGAGACCCCTGGGCAAGCATGGGCTGTCCTCCCATTTCCCTGGCCTCCCTGCTGTGTCCTCTCAGAAAGGAGAGACAGCAGAGGTCCGCTGTGGTCAAAAGGCTGAGGAGCCAGACAAGCCTCTGTGGTTACACACTTATTTATTTCCTTATTTATTACTTTTGCAGCTAACATTTTACAATCATGTTATTTTGCGGTTTATTGGCAAAACGCATTGTGAGCCAGATTTGCTTCAGATGTACTCTGAGTTGGCAAAGGGTTGTGGTGGGGGTGGGGTGGGGGGAGCCCAGCAAGAGATGAGGGAAGGCAGGAGAGCAGCTGCAAAAACATTATATAATTTATATATCTAATAATGATGTTTTTTCTATAAGTAGGCTACCCAAGGAAGACAGAGGAATGACAGCTCAGAAAGCATCTTAAGCTCATGGACAAGTTACTTCCCTTCTTCAAACCTCAGTTTTCCAATCTGGAAAATGGGACAGGAATCTTCATCGGTGGGCTTGATCTGAAGACCAAGTACATGAGTGGACAGAGTGTTCTGGGTGACCTGTGCACCTGGGTCCATTCTTGGCTCACACACAACACTTCTGTTCCCACTTCCGAGTTGTCACACTCATCTGCCTCCCTCATTTGATTATTAATTTACTTTAGGCCATGTTTTCCCTCTTGTTCTTTATCTACCTGTGAAGGGCTGTCTCAAATGCCTCTGCAGGTTATGTACATTGCACCATCCAAAATGGTGCAGCATGAACAGACTCAGCAACCCTGGAAGTCAAATGTAAAGGGCCAGCCTGGGAGCTCAGGAAGGATAGCCAGCAAGGCAGCTCGGCTCCTGCTGAAGGATCCCTACAAGACGGCATTTTTTGAAAGACTTAGGGAGATGGTAGAGGTTAGTTATAGAAACATGATAGATGAATCAATTCATGAATATTACTAGGGGGGTTATTATAATTTAGCTTTCAAGCTTTTTTTTTTTTTTTAAAAAAACAAAAACAAAAACTTAGTGTTTTAGAGATCAGCTTAAGTTGGGTCCAAGAGAAACTCTGCCAGGAGCTGCTTTTCCTTTTAACTCTCTATTCTTCCTTCCCTACATCCATGCCCCGCCCCAATCCCCAGGCAATGGCAGGATCCTGAGAGAACTCCTTACTGTGGGTGAAGCCCATTTTAACTGTGTTCAAGTTTGTTCTTGCATTATTCCGTCTGGTGGCTCCCCAAACCACTTTCCTTTTTTACTCTCCTTGTAAATATTTACATAAGAAGTTTCTTGCAATGGCAGGATCTTATATTGGTGGGTTGGCACAATGCGAAGAGTCTTGATGTGTTTTATTCCTTTTGCTAACAATTTGGTTAAGTGGATTCCCTCCCAGCTCATTAAAAAAAATCCTTTCATTTTAATAACATCATCAGAAACTAAATAGCATCAGAGGGAAAAATAAGTTTGCAATGTACAGCCTCCAGTGGCAATCTCTGAGCTGCTCAGTAGCTGTTAACGGTTGATGCAAGAACTGGTGATTTTTGTTAATGGCTGGAATTCAGTGTGCATTTAAAGGCCTCATCTCCCTGTGCAGGACAAGGATCTGTCTTTGTTTTTTCTTTTTCTGGGGTGACTGAGTGGATAAGAGAGTAGATAGCTGGGTCTGGAGCTCAAGACTTGATTCCCAAACTTTAGACACCAGCCCTTCTTGCCACCCTCTCTAAGGCACTGTCATTGTTCGCTTTCACTTCTCAGTCTCCTTTCTGGACAAGTTTGTCCTTGCCCACAGCTTTAACTGAAACCTCTCTATAGCTTAAAACCAAATCTCTCTCTCTTCACCTTTGACCTCTCTTTTGAGCCCCAGTTCTGTACTTCCAGCTATTCTGGACATTTCAAGAAAATGGCCATTCATACCCTAACTCAACAGGACCAAAACCAATCTCATCTCCATCTGGACCTTGTCCTGCTCCTGTGAATATAGCCCCCTCCTCCCACCTAAACCAGCATCATTCTCCCAGATACTTGGGTCTTAAATCTCAAAGTTACTTTGACTCCTCTTTTTTGCCTGCCCCCAAATCTAATCAGTCACCATGTGCTGTTGATTTTCACTCCTCCTAACAACTTGCCTAGTAACATTTCTGTTTCTAACTCCATTGTCATTGTTATAGGCTTCTTTACACCTTATATATCCATTCAGACAAATATTCATACAACACATATTTTGATCGACCACCTACTATAAGCTAGACACCTAGGAGGTGCTGGGATACAGACGTGGACAAGACAAAAAGAATCTGTCTCTGTTCTCATGGGGGAAGATATACATTTTAAAAGGTAATTATAAAATAGCATGTTCAGTTTGACCATAGGGGAAAACAAGGGAAGTCAAGGGTCTCTCTATCTTCTGACTTTTCCAAGATTCTGCAGTATATTGTTACCATATTCATGTATTTCTGATCATGTCACTTCCCTGCTCAAATAAATGTAAGCACTGTTCATTGCTATCACCTACTGGTTTTGTGCCATTCTTTTATTTATTCTTTCATCATCCATATAATTTTCTTCTTCCTCATCACACCATGCTGTTTATTTTTTTTCCATGCATTTGCTATTGTGGTTCCTTTTTCCTGCCGTACCCTCCTTTCACCTTGCTACGCCCAGCCATTCTTCACTTTGCTTATTAAAGAGATGTTTTCATTAAGGTAGATATCAAGACTTTTGGGAAGACCTCTCCACTCCTTGCAGAAGTCTTCACTAACATACCCATCAGCTTCTTCTCCATCTCCTCATCTCACCCATGAGGTATCTGTTCACTCTTTATGCCTCTAGGAGAATGTCATCGCACCTGATACCGATTCATCTGGCTGTCAACTCTGGATCGTGTGATGCTAGCCTTGACCTAAACTTGGGCTTATAGCAAGTCTTCCTTCAGCTCAAACCTCTGCTTTCCCTAAAATACAGAGTTTGATTTGACTAATCTCTCTGGCCCTTGGTAGCTCGGGCCAGGCGTAGAGACTGCCTCTTTTAAGCTCCAGTCCACAGAAGATATTAACCTGGGATCCTTGGTCATTACTGAATTGTGCCAGATTTAAAATTTACAGAAGAGACAGTTTCCATATGGCTGCTTATTATGTGACCCAGAATTAAAGGGCGGTGCCTTTTATAGCTATGCTGCAGCATCTTCATGAAAAACATGACTGCTCTATTCTTCTTTCCCTTTGTTCAGTTTATAGATGGGAAATAATGAGGTTTAAAGAAATATCTTGTACAAGTTTCTATGAATTAAGAGAGATGGTAGAGGTGTTAGAAGCCAGGTTATATGTACACAGATTTCAATATTTGATTTCCTTGTTTTGCATGGCTGCAATAAAAATTGGTTAAATGGTGGAATGTTTTGTAAAGTTAGTCTAGTTTGTTTTGATTCCTTATTATTCACTGTCCTCTTGATGCACCTTTTAAAAAAAAAGACTAGCCTCCCTTAGAACACAGAGCCTCTGCTTTAGAGATATCCTACAACATTGGAGAGCAGCCCAAGGTTGTTGGACAACACCTGACTGTAGCTGGCCCAAAGATGGGCTGAGTTCTGAGAAAGACTATACTCTGTCTATTGGAAAGAAAGACATCGTTTCGGGAAATATTCAATAAAAAGTTTTTGAAACACAAAGTCTCTTTCACGGTAGGAGGGATTGAAAGGAGCTGTTTTTCTTCTTAGGTCTTGGCTCCATCTGGAAGGATGCTATTTAATGCAATCCAGACTGATTATTTTGTAGATCATGTTTTGAAACCCCTGCCCTTTAAACAAGCTCCCAGAGCAAATTGAGCGCAATTGTGGGAAGTTTGATTTTTTTCTTTTTAAATCTTAATATTATATTTTGAGTTTGAATGAGAGGATAACAGGAGAGAGTGAATGGAAACTCGCCTGAGGACCGAAAAATAAAAAAGGGTGGGGTGGGGATGAATAGAGCAAAGATGAGAATTCTGGGTCGGAAACTCTTGTTGCATGAGTCATCCCGCAGGACAAATAAAACCTCACTCACCACTCTGTCTTCCTTCTCTGTAGCATGAGAAGCAAACAGTGGGGCTCTGGAAAAACATCAGCAACTTCTTGTAGCATCTGTAGGTGGGGAAGTTTTCCAAGCCACAGAGAGGGCTGCGAACCCAGCTTAACCAGGCTCCAGTTTTTCTCAGCCAAATAGGAAGAACCTCTAAACTGACCTTGGAAAAATATATTCACTGAAGGAAAAAATATTCTAAGCTTCCCCGGTGTATCTGTATTAGCAGATATTTTTTTTCAGTAGAAATACATTGCTTTCCAGTTTTCCATGAAAAGAGTTTGAATGCACTCAGATATGCAGTGGTAGAATCTTTAAAGTGGGTTTTGAGAGGCTGTTGAGAGGGTTTAAGCCCTGTGCCTCTTTAATGAATACAGATCATCCTCATAGTACAACCGCATTGATATTAAAAAGCCTGAGGGGGAAGGCATTCTTGCCACTCCCTACTGCAAAGATCGCAACTAGCATTTTTATGAAGAACATAAACCCTCTGTGTATCAAAGATGCACTTTTATTACTCTGAAACTGGCTGGAGTAAGCATCCCACAAATGTTTGGCTCATTCCCTTCTAGGAGGAGACCAATTAAAACCCAGTCTGTGTAACTGCCAGTCACTATGCTCCCTTCACGGGGACAACAATACCGAGGTGGTAGCGTTGGCACTCTCAAAAGTGGCTTTTCAATTATGGGGCACCTGGAGGGAAAGCGATTCCTTCATTCTCATCACAGAAAATCTGAATGCTTATTTTACTCCCCCCCCTCCCCAGGTTCTGCTTTCTCCCACATCTACAGCAGTAAGCCTTGAGGAAGGGGGTGGGGTGGTTGACCATGTTGGCAGTGGCACCAACAGGCTTTGACCAGCTGTGATTGCTCCCTGGAAAGCAGCCAGCACTGGGGAGCCACTATCTGGAGCCGAGACTCCCAGCTGCACAGTCTCACCGTCAGTCTACCAACTACCAGTTGACTGCGCCGGTTGACTGTGTCTTCAGGTATTGCATGGTGTGACTAATGTTTTCTCTGTTATATGTGGTCTCTTTGTCATGGCATGGGTCAGCAAGTGGAAGAGATTGTCTGGCTGCTTCTGGAGCTAGAGGCGATGGGCCAGGATTTACCTCACTTCTTTGGTTCTACTTGTCAGCCCAACAGATCTTGCTAAAATATCTAGTCTCCATGTACACAATAAACAATCTTGAATCAGAGTTAGGAAATGGTATAAAATAAGCCCAATTTCCCTTTGAATGGAAATGGCACCAAGTACACTACCTAGTACATAGATTATGTTCAAAAAATGTTTCTTCAATGAAAGAATCAATATGCCAAGGTGTTGAGAGGGTATATTTTCTATCAAATGACATTAGATACAATTTAATGGTATTTTCCTAGTGTGTCTCTGTCCACCTACTTCCACTTTCGGATGTGATGAAATGCATCCATTTGATTGCTTACTGTTATTACCTTTAGCAATGATTCTTCAAGCTTTCAGACTAAGGAGGAGATTGCCTTCAATGTGAAAATAGGTAATGCAATGCTCAGAAGTATAGCAGTTTTAATGCTTTTGCCTATAGATAGGAGAATATTTACCAAAATTGATTTAAACAATTGAGCTTTATTCATAAAACTTACCAAAAAATACTCAGAGATTAGCAACTCACCATTGGTAGTGGCTGAAATCTGTGTCTCTGGAATTGTCTTGTTTTTTCCTTCCTGGTGTCAAGATGGTTGCTGCGATTCCAAGTGTCATGTCTTTATACAAGAATGCCTAAAGCATAAGAGAAGAGACTTTTTTTAAAGACCAAAAAGTCTTCTCCTTATATCTCATTATCCATTGCTGTGTCATATGCAAAGTAAAAACAGATTGTCTTTATTGACTTAGGCCCATCACGATTAATTGTTTGCAATTTGGCATATTACTGCTCAAGCAACATTGGAGTTTGGTTAACAAGAAAGAAAAGGGAATGGCTGTCACAGATTTATTTACTTTTCTTTTCTTCATATAATTGTGGTGTAAGATTCTTTATATGGTAGTCAGGTGCAGCAAGGATGAGTGATACCAGAGGTGTATGAAAGGAAAGTTTATTGGTACAAGTCCTGAACAGAGAAGGGCAACACACCTTTGAGGGCTATGGGAAAACATGTCAAGAATATAGGCTCAACCAAGCAGGCAGGGTTCAGTGAACCTGGGGACTGTACCTTTATAAGTTTATACATGTGGAGCTGCAGTGGCTGGTCAAGCAGGAGTGGGGGTTGGGGAGTTGGTATTTGACTTTAGTGGGGGCACAAACCAGGGTAGGATGCAGGGAGGAGAGAGAGAAGTTGTTTATCTTGTGTAAGTAGGTATCAGGTGTGGAAACTGAGGGATGTAATGGAGAATCTAAGATGCTAAGGTGTCACGACTCTGTAAAAGCCCCTATGTACTAATGACAGATGTGAGGCATCATGATAGTGTAAATTATCACTTTATTTTAATTCACTGTAGTAATGATCATTGAGATGCCTTTATTTCCCCAAAGGTGACCAGCTTTGAAGAGGCCGATATTAGAAATGATTCAGAGAAACCAAAGGCCAGGATAATTGATCTCCTCTGCAAAGTGTTGCCAGGGGGAGCATCTTCTGTCATATGTGTCAAGGGAAAACTATGGATTTTCTTAAAAGTTGGCACAAACCTTCACTCAGAGAAGAAAATGTCCTGGTTTATAAAAGTTCTTGACAAGCTGCTTACTGGGAAAGTGATACTCAGAGGTCATAGGGTACTGGGTACCAAGGTAACAAAAGAGAAGAAGCTTCTTTGCATGAATCAGAAATAGAAATTTCATAGTGTGGGAAAAAAGGAAAGGAATAAGGGGGAAATAAGAGAAGTGAGGAGACAGCATGAGGCTGAAAATGTTGGGGGTAAAGTGGAAAGTGACAATTTCCAGTTGCCAGAGAATTGCAGGGCTTCCTTGCACAAAGAAGTCATATTCCATTTGGATGTATTTGCATTGGTGTGATGTGCTCCTCTCCTCAGTCACTTCCTTCAGACCCTTAGTAAAATATGTGATGTATACACTACCTTGAGAGACTAGACTCTGGGGAAGGAGATGGGCTGGAATGGCGCTGGATAATCCTTGAACTGACAGATGATCCATAAATGGAACTGATTCAACCAAAGCTGGATTTCAGAAACACGGTGATCTGTGAGCTGTAAGTACTGTCTATCTTCAGGCAAGAACAGAAATCTTGGGGAGACTGTTTGAATTTACACAGGACAATGAAAGAGTGAAGGAAATGAAAGTGGGTTTGACTAAGATTTATCAATACCCTGAAGAGGGGAGGGTGATCCCAAGTGTTATTTAGGTCGTGTATGTACTGTAACATCATAAATAGCAGTCCAAATTTGTTAGCTTATGAGTAATTTGTAATGTTTCTCTATGTAACATTCTGTATATCCTAAATCTTTTGCTTTTGTCGTATATGACTATAGGTGTCTGGAAAAAGCAACACAAACTAAAAAAAACCATATTTTCCTTATTTATTTACTTGTACTTTTTATTTGAGATAATTCTAGACTCATATGCAGTTACTACACAGAGATCCCAGGTACCTTTTACCCTGCTTCTACCAATGGTGACCTCTTGTAAAACGATCGAACATTATTGCAACCAGGATATTGACACTGACGCTGTCAAGGTAGAGAATATTTTCTTCGCTACAAGGATTCCTCATGTTGTCCTTTTATAGCCACACCCCCTCCCCTTCATTCTCATCTCGTCCTTTATCCCTGGTAACCATCAATCTGTTCTCCATTTCTATGTATATTTATAGTTCATTTTATTAATGTTATGTAATGGAATTATATAGTGTATAATCTTTTAGAATTGCCTTTATTCACTTAGCGTAATCCTTGGAGATTCATACAGGTTGTTGTATATATCAATAATTTGTTTCTTTTTTATTCATGAGTAATATTCCATGGTATATAGCAACACAGTTTAACCGTTCCCCTGTTGAAGGACATCTAGATTGTTTCCGCTTGTGAGATATTATACATAAAGCTGCTATAAAGATTAATATATAAGACTATGAAGCTAACCAAAAAAGCCACATTTACATACATGTTTCTGTGTGTGCATAAGTCTGTTCCCTGTGATAAATGTCAAGGGGTGCTATTGCTGGCTCATGTGATAGTTGCATATAGAGTTTTGAAAGGAACTGATCACTGGCTTTCCACAGTAACTGCAACCATTTCACCTTCACACCCACAATATATGAGGGATCTAGCTTCTCTGCAACCTCACCAGCATTTAGTGTTGTCACTATTTTTTATTTTAGCCATTTTGATGTGTGTATATTGACATCTCATAGTTTTAATTTGCATTCCCCTAGTGGTGGGTGATGTTGAATGCCTTTTGATTAACTTGTTTGTTTCTTTAGTTTTGAGCTTTGAGAGCTTGTATTCTAGATACTAGTCTTTTGTGGGATATATGGTTTGCAAATATATTCTCCTACATGGTAGCTTATTTTTCATCCTCTTGACGTAGTCTTTCATGAGGAAAAGTTTTTAATTTTGAAGAAGACCATTTTATGATTTTTTACTTTTATGCGGTGTGCTTTTAGTGTCACTTTTATGAATGCTTTGCCTAGCCCAACATCTCAAAGATTAAGTCTGATCCAGCTTGCATTAATTTTTGTATGTTTTTGTATAAGGTGTGAGGCTTAGGTTGAGGTGTTCTTGTTGTTGCCTATGGTTGTTTAATTATTTCAGCACCGTTTGTTAAAAAGGGCATCTTTTCCTCATGGGATGTGGCCGGGAATCACTTGAGCATATTTGTGTGGTTCTCCATTGACCTGTGATCTTTCCTCCACAAATTACAACACAGTCTTGATTAGTGTAATTATGTAAAATCTTGAAATTGAGAAAACTGATTCTTCCCACTTTATCCTTTATTCAAATTGTTAGCTATTGTTGTTCAGCATTTTCTATATGCATTTTAGAATATTTTTGTTTGTATATACAATAAATCTTGCCAGAAAATGGAGAGGCATTATATTAACCTATATGTCAATTTGAGGAGAATTATCATCTTTACCATGCTAAGTCTTCTGATCCAAAAACATGGTATGTCTCTTCATTTACTTATATCTTCTTTCATTAGCATATTGTAGTTTTCAGCATACAAGTCCTTTGCATGTTTTGTTGGATTTATACCTAATTATTTCATTTTTTTGAGATTATAAATGATATTGTATTTTGAATTTTGGAGTCTATCTGTCCATTGCTAATATGTAGAAATACAATTGATTTTTTTTTTATTACTTTTCCTTGACAGATTTCAGTATTTAGAGCATCCAGTACACTTCTGAATAGTAGTGGTAAGAGTGGGTCTCTTTAAACTTTTTCTGATCTTAGGGAAAAGCATTCCGTATATATATATATATTTTTTAATTTGCATATGGGCAGGAGGCACCAGGGATCAAACTCCAGACCTCCAGCACGGCAGGTCGGAGCTCTGCCTGCTGAGCCACGGCAGCCGCCCACAATTGATTTTTATATATTTCTATTGTATTCTGTAAACCTGCAGAATTCACTTATTAGTACTAGGAGGATTTGTGGGTTCCTTGGGATTTTTTAAATAGATAGCCATGTCATTTGCAAATAGGAACAGTTTTATTTCTTCCTTTATGTTCTCTATGTCTTTTATTTTCTTTTCATGTATTATTGCACTGTTTAGATCTTCCAGCACTATACTGAATAAAAATTTTGAGAGTGTACATGCTTGCCTTGAACCCAATCTTAGGGGAAAACATTCAGTCTTTTACTATTATTTATAATGTTAGTAATAGGATTTCTGTAAATGTTCCTTATAAAATTGAGGAAGTTTCTCTTCTATTTCTATTTTTGTAAATTTTTTAGCATGTCTAAGTGTCAAATTTTGTAAAATTCACCTATTCATATATTATGATTTTTCTTCCTTAATCTGTAAATATGATGGATTACATTGATTAATATTCAAATATTGAACCAGTCTTGCATCCCTGGAATAAAGCCCATTTGGTGATGGTATATAATTCTTTTATATTTTGCTGAATTCTGTTTGCTAATATTTTCTTAAGTATGTAAGTGTTTATGTTTATGAGGGATATTGATCTGTATCTTTCCTTTTCTTTTCTTTTACTGTTTTCGTCTGTCTTTGATATCAGGGTAATATTGGTTTCATAGATTGAGTTGGGAATTGTTCCCTTCTCATATTTTTTCATGTAGAATTGATGTTAATTTTCTCAAATATTTAGGAAATTTTCCTGTGAATCCATGGAGATTTCACTTTTGGAATTTTATGAACTAAATTTCTTAATGGTTATACAGCTATTCTATTTATCTGTTTCATATTGGGTAAGGATTAGTCTGTGTTTTTCAAGGAATTGGTCCATTTCATTTAAATTGTTAAGTTGATATCTGTTTGCTCATTTTCTTTTTCTTACTTTCCTTCTAGATTTGGGTTTATTTTGCACTATTTTTTTCTGTCTTCTTGGAGTGGCATCTTAGATTGTTGATTTGACACTTTCATTTTTTCTAATGTATGTATTTAGTGCAATAAATTTCCCTATCAACACTGCCTTAGCTGTGTCTCACAAATTTTGAAATATTGTACATTTATTTTCATTCATTTCAATTTATTTTTAAAATTTTGCTTGAGACTTTCTCTTTGACCTATGGATTATTTAGAAGTATGTTGTTTATTTTCCAAGTCTTTGGAAAATTTCCTCTTATCTTTCTGATTTCTATTTTGATAAAACTGTGGTCAGAAAACATGGTCTTTATGAATGCAATTCTTTTAAATTTTTTGAGGCCTGCCTTATGACCCAGGATATGGTTTATCTTGGTATATGATTCAAGGGGACTTGAGAAAAATGTGGATTTTTCTGTTGTTGGGTAGACTGTTCTATAGATATCAATTAGGTTCTGTTAGTTGATGATGCTACTGAATTCTTTTATATCTTTGATGATTTTCTGTCTAGTTGTTCTATCTGTTGTTGTAAAAGGAGTGCTGAAATCTCAAACTCTAATTTGTGTACTTTTAATTGTATTTACACAGGTTTTTGTTTCACATATTTTGCAGCATTTTTTCTTTGGTGCATACACATCTAGTATTTAGGATTACTATATCTTCTTTGTGACTGGACTTTTACCAATATAAAATGTCTCTTTCTGGCTCTGTGATTTATTTTGCTCTGAATATTGTAATTGGATATTTTTCAATTTATTCTTTCAAACTCCTCTTTATGATCTTCTAGTGTCTTCTTGATCTCCTTTATGTCATTAGCCACCCCACTGATTGCATTTAGTAGAGTCATACAAATGTCTTTGATTAGTTGTTCCAAAGCCTGTGTCTCCTCTCATGTTTTCATTTGGTCATTAGGCTGGACTATATCTGTCTACTTCATGACATGCTTGGTGATCTTCTGTTTTGTCTTTGAGGCATGTAAATCCCTTGACAGGGTTACTTTGGCAGTTGATTTCCTTCAGTAGTCTAAAGCTTTGTATTTGCAGGACAGGTGTGGAGCAGGATGCCGGGGGTAGAGTGGGGCACGACAGTGCGGTGTCGGTGTTGGGTTGCCCAGCAGGTATAGGCAT
>PVIY010018481.1:0-37620 GCA_004026745.1 Myrmecophaga tridactyla | reverse complement strand
GAGACGTTGCCAAGGCCACCATGAGCAGGGAGCACAGGACCCTGCAGTTATCAGGACAATAACTTGCACTGTGCTTCTCTCAGATTGCCAGCCGGCCAAGCTTCCTAAATGGGCACAGATGGGGGGTTTACGGACCAGAACCTGATCCAATAATTGCAGGCAAATGCTGGTGGCTTTAATACTGCTTTGTCCTCAGAAATATTACATAGACCGCTAGGGCTGGGGAGTATATTTGAAGTGCTAGTCTAGGTTCTTTTTTCTCCCAATGTTTTCCCCTTTCCTTCTCCCTGTTCCAGTAGGTGGTTGGCTCAGGGGTTCATTGTTCAGGGGAGGGAGGTGGTGGGCAGAAGGCCAGAGATCACTCATGAGATTCTCAGGCTCTTGTATCCCCAAGGCTTTCACCCTTTACATATGTGCCTGCATGTGTATATAAATATATACATGTTTATGTATCCATGTATATGTATGAATATATATACATACATATTCTAAAAATATATGTGTGTGTGTGTATGTGTACCCATAAGTATATATGTATATGTGTCTACATGTGTGTCATGGTCAGGTTCATGTGTCAGCTTGGCCAGGTGGTGGTACCTGTTTGTCTGGTTGGGCAAGTGCTCCCTGTCTTTTGCTATGAGGAGATTTCATAGAATTAAATCATGATCACATCAGCTACATCCACAGCTGATTCCATTTGTAATCAGCCAAGGCGAGTGTCTTCTCTAATGAGTGATGCTTAATCTAACCTCTGGAAGCCTTTTAAGGAGGATTCAGAAGAGACATGCTCTCTTCCTGCTTTGGCCTGTGAGCCTCTCCTGTGGAGTTCATCCAGACCCTCCATCGGAATCATCGGCTTCACAGCCTGCCGTACAGATTTTGGTACTGGAGAGTGGGGTGCTGCTGCTGCGGTTTGCAAATACCAAACATGTTGAAACGGCTTTTTGAATGGATAAGGGGAAGAATCTGGAGGAGTTATGAGGAGCTTGATAGAGAAGGCCTAGAATGTTTTGAAGAGAATCTGGGTAGAAATGTGGACTCTAAAGATACCTCTGACCAGGCTATAGACAGAAATGAGACGTGTGTCATTATAGACTGGAAGGAAGGTGATCCTTGTGTTAAAATGGCAGATAATCTGGCAAAGTTGACTAGTGGCTTTGTCTGGAAGGCAGATTTTAAAAGCCATGAACTTGGATATTTGGCAGAAGAGATCTCCAAATTAAATGTGGAAAGTGTAACCTGGTTTCTACTCACAGTTTATAGTGAAAGGTGACAGGAAAGAGATAATCTGAGAACTGAACTCTTGGGTACAAGGAAACCAGAAATTGATGTTCTGGAAAATTCTGGGCTTCCAGGAAGGGACACCCCAGAGAATAGTGCTCCATTTGAGGATTTGGCCAAATGTGAAACCAGTCAGCTATTTCAGAGAAAGCCAGGATTGGACATGGAGTTATCCAGGAAGGATTTGTGGAAACTCCTTATGTCTGATGGGCATGATCCAAGGCTGCTGCATAGAAAGCCAATGAGAGTGCTGTGGGACCTGTATAAACAGCGCCACTGCCAGTCTGGACTGGGAGTCTCAGAAAAGGAACACATTAGAGGAAAAATAACTTCAGAGGTGTGCTGGTTTGAAAGGATGTATGTACCCTAGAAAACCCATGTTTTTATCAAAATCCCAATTCACAGAGGCAGAATAATCCCTATTCAATACTGTATGTAATTAGATCATCTCCCTGGAGATGTAACCCAATGAAGAGTGGTTGTTAAACTGGATTAGGGGAGATGCATCGCCACCCATTTGGGTGGGTCTTGATTGGTTTACTGGAGTCCTATAAAAGAGGAAACATTTTGGAGAATGAGAGAGATTCAGAGAGAGCAGAGCAGAATGACATAGCCACAAGAAGCAGAGTCCACCAGCCAGTGACCTCTGGGGATGAAGAAGGAAAATGCCTCCCGGAGAGCTTCATGAAACAGGAAGCCAGGAGAAGAAGCTAGCAGATGATACCATATTTGTCATGTGCCCTTCCAGCTGAGAGAGGAACCCTGACCGTGTTCACCATGTGCCTTTCCAGATGAGAGAGAAACTGTGTTCGCCATGTGCCCTTCCACTTGAGAGAGAAACCCTGAACTTCATCAGCCTTCTTGAACCAAGGTATCTTTCCCTGGATGCCTTTGATTGGACATTTCTATAGACTTGTTTTAATTGGACATTTTCTCAGCCTTAGAACTATAAACTAGCAACTTATTAAATTCTCCTTTTTAGAAGCCATTCCGTTTCTGGTATATTGCATTCTGGCAGCTAGCAAACTAGAACACTGTGTATACATATCCTTCATATATGTGTATATACATATATACCCTTTGTGATGTGTGTATATATAGATATGTATATAGATGTGGTTATATATGTGTGTCTGTATATATGTATGGGTGTGGGTGTGTGTGTGTATATATATTATACACATTGTTTTGGGAAAAGGGTGGGACAGAAGAGGGGTGTGCTAGTTTGAAACTATTATGTACCCCAGAAAAGCCGTGTTCTTCTAATCCAATCTTGTGGGTGCAGATCTGTTGTGTGTGGGGCCTCTTGATTAGGTTCTTTCCACGGAGATGTGACCCCGCCCATTCAAGGTGGGTCTTAATTAGCTTATGGGAATCCTTTAAAAGGGAAACATTTTGAAAAAAGTTCAGACCAGACACTTGAAGATGTTGAGAGAGCCCCGGAGAGAAGAATAGCAGATGTCATCATGTGCCTTTCCTTGTGACAGGGACAACCTGGACTTGGTCAGCCTTTCAGGAGTGAAGGTATACTCTTGGTGCCTTAATTTGGAAATTTTTACGGCCTTAGAATTGTAACTTGTAAATGAATAAATCCCCTTTATAAAAGCCAATCCATTTCTGGTATATTGCATTGCAGCAGCTTTAGCAAACTGAAAGAAGAGGTATAGACAAACTATCTAGGGTAGAAACGGGAAGAAAAAAGAATTCTTTCCTCTTGAACAGAAAAATAATCCCCTGGGCTGGAAGTAGGAAAGAGAAAGCGTAAAACAGCAGAAACGCTGCAGGTCAGAGAGGACCCCTGCACTGGCGAGCCTGTAGGCCTCTGGAGAAGAAAGCCTGCATGGTGCTCCTGGGCCACATGCTGGCCAGACAGCCTGGAGAAGAATCTCAATCCCTGGGCATGGCACAGAGCAGGAGAACAATTACTACACCCCAGTGCCTGGTATAGAAGCAGCAGAGTGAGCAGCTAAACCTGCAGGGCTGCTGACCAGACCAAGGGACAAAAGTGTGCAAAAGTGTGCATGGACTGAGGACACAAGGGCCTATACTGCCTAGACTCCTGGTATTGTGGAAATCCCACAAAAACAATATTAGGTTTGTACCATTCTGGCAGAACAGAGGCCCAGAACACTAGTTGAGGGAGAGAAAAGTAAAGAAAATTAAAATATGATACATAAAGTTGTGGGCTGAGATTAATACTTGTTTTGTAGTAAATGATCTAAAAATCATTGTAAAACCCTATGTCTGATTTGGCAAGGCAATTGGAATGACAAAATAAAAACCCAAACCAAAAAAGGACAGTTGTGCTCACAAAGCAAAGTTGTGCTAACTTTGCAAGGAAGTGCTAACAGAGGTGGCAATGGATGGACTTCCAAGTCCACTGTCAATGGCCTCTGGCCTCAGGAAGCTGTCTGTCCTCTCCAGAGCAAGATCACCTCATTGTTTCATCTTCCATCTGGGCCGCAGATGCTCCCGCCTTGCATTGGAGGGCCATTTTGACAGCATGGAGTCTGGTTCCTCCCACTGGGCAGGACCCCATGGCGACACACACCTCAAATATGCATCCACTTGGTCCGTGGGCTCCTCTCTGCTTGCTTCATGGTGAGCGTGGAGACCCCCTCTCAGCCCTTCTGCCGGGGACCTCTATAGCCCCCTTCGTATTTTGGCCAACCAGCAAATGACACCTCCCACTCCATTGGATACTCGCCAAAGCCAACCTTATTGCTGCAAACAGTTTCTTTATCTAATCTTTATAAGGAATAGAGCAGGGCAATGTAACCAGCTTCCTGAGTGATGACCTCTATTAAAAAACACCTCCCTTCTGCCCACCGTCCGGTCCCTTGGACCACTGAGCCAGCTCAGCTATCCTAGGCAGCTTTAGGTGGTAACACCCGTAAGAGGCATTTGAGCAGCTCATCGCACTTGTGCGTGTCCTGGCCTTGCCCAGAATTTCTGACCCAGTTAATATAGCACAGGCTGTAGCCATCTGCATTTGACAAACCTTCCAAAGGATTTTTTTTTTTTTTTTTTTTTTTACATGGGCAGGCACCGGGAATCAAACCCGGGTCCTCTGGCATGGCAGGCAAGCATTCTTACCTGCTGAGCCACCGTGGCCCACCCCCTTCCAAAGGATTTTGAGAGAGAATCTAAGCATCACTCTTTGAAAGTTATTCTAAGAATCTGATTCTTCGATTCTAATAGTCTATGACCTTACCAAAAAGAAAAAGGACATAGATTTGGTCTTTAAACAGAAGTGTTTAGGTGGAGATTCAGAATGAGGGGAAGCTGTTCAAGCATTCAGCTACTAAGGTGGCATCACTGTAGGGCAGAGCTTTGTAATTTGGGGTGCGGAAAGAACTAAGGGGCCCCTGAACAAGAAAGGGAACAGTTCCAGCCTTGGTTTGACTAACTTCAGACAGAAATTGGACAGGTCCTTCCATTCTGAATGTGGGCCACAGACCACGGTGATTTGGGTAAGACCTCTGCCCCTTAGGGACAGGAGTCACAGCTCTTCCCGTTCTGCCCATCTCCCCAGATGTCTTGATCTTGGAAAATACTGGAGTCACTCTCAGCGCCACCTCTAGAGCTTGCTGCTTAAGATGCAAGTCTCCATCGCAAGATGCACCTTTTCATGACTGCACTGGTTTCCTCTGAAATACAATGTAATTTCTTTTACATATTTAAAGACATTATTCTGAAAAGGGATTCATAGACTCACCAGACCGAGGAGTCCTTGGAACAGAATTAGGTTCTGAAAACCCTGCCCTGAGGTTATCAGAAGGAAGGGTGGCTGTAAGTTAGGGTATACTAATCACATTTTTTTTGTGGCAAGTGCATTCGGGCAGGCCCTAACACTCAGCTCCGTGCAGTTGTGAAAAAATTACCTTCCCTCTCGGGCCTCCCCTGTCACGCAGAGGCACTGGAGGGACCGATTGCCCAAGTCCCTCAACCCTGACGGCATGGGGGCTCCAGAGGCGATTTCTTTGGAGGCAGCTTAAGGAGGGGTGGGGCCCAGATTGTTCCGAGTAAGAAGAAATGTTTCCTTGCTACAGAGTGAAGCTCACTAAAATATAGTTCTGTATGTATGTATTCATGAAGAGCATCCACTTTTTAAAATTCCACTTGGTTTGGGTTTTAAAAGCCATCAAGAAAAATAGGATGTCCTAAAACTTTCTCCCACCCCCATTTTTAAAAAATGGGAAAACGCCACAGTCCTGAGTCAAGATTGGCTTCTCAAAATAAAAAAGAAAGTCTCATCTCATGTAAATGTTTGTTAAAATAATTTCAAATTAGGAATATTTCAAAAATAAAAATAGAGCTAACAACTTTTAAAGAAAATGGGTAAATCAGACAAATTAATTTAATTTCTTATCCAGATTCCTCTTCTTATTAACCAATGTGACTGCTAATACTAAGCTGTTTATTCTAAACTATTCAATAACTAATTTTGGCAATGATTCTACCAAGGAATTTTGATGGATAAACAGCGAAACCCTTTTATCCTCACCATCTTAGACTATGAATCATCAGACTCCGAAATCAGTCTAGGAGAATTTACCTCTAACACCAACAATGGGACAGAGTTAGCTAATTCATAATCATTTCTTCATTCATTATCTTCATTTTTAGAACAAATGGGTAGGAAGTGATCATTTTCTTAAGCAAGCTGAGAGTGAGAGGCCAGAACTTCCTAAAGGAATAGGACTCGTTGCTGTTCCCTGTTGAATGTCACAGGAAGAATGGCTTGTGCGACACGGAAGGGTTCTCAGCTGCAGACGAACCCAGACAACCCCAGGTCCAGATGCTCACCGTGCCAATGCCCAGAACCACACATACGATTCCCTGCAGTCTGTCCTTTCCTTCTGCCCCACATCCTGCAAGGTAAGGTTTCCAGACTATGTTTTGCAGATGGAGGAAGCAAAGCCTTCTAGAAATGAAGGCAAACTACTTGGTGAAGTCCCCATTGCCAGAAGGGTGGAGGCCAGAACTCAAACCTAGTTCAATCTGACTGCAAAGCCCTGCTCTCTCCACTAGAACATAATAAATAAACATGAAACTAACAGCAGGGCAGAGGCAGCCTCCCCAACCCCAACCAGTCGAGGTTATCCACAAACCTAAATGCAAACCTTTTCTTAATCCATACTCTCCAAATAATTGTGTAATACCATGAGAGACTAAGTCTGGTGTCAGAAGCATGGGAAATATGGAATGAGCTCATCTGGGTTAGGAATCCACAGCTCTCAATTCACAGATGATTATATTCAACCCAATGATTTAGCATTTGCCAAGTCATTGTAACAATTTCTTGAGCTTATAATTCTATTCCTGCGTTAAGTTATGCTGTTGAGAAGCAATGTATTCAGTCCAAATTATCACGGCTCCCTTTAGAAATACTTTCATTGAGTTAAAAATGCTATACTCTCCACTTTTTTTAAATATTTTTATTGACAAAACAACATACAAACACAAACATTCTTAGCACACAAACATTCCAGACATGGTGTACAATCAATGGCTTACAATATCATCACATAGTTGTGTATTCATCACCATGATCATTTTTTAGAACATTTGCATCACTCCAGAAAAAGAAATAAAAAGAAAATCTCATACATACCATACCCCTCACCCCTCACTCTCATTGGCTACTAGTATTTCTATCTACTCAATATATTTTAACCTTTGTTCCTACTATTTGTTTATTTTTTTAATTCATATCTTTTACTCATCTGTCCATACCCTAGATAAAGGGAACATCAGACACAAGGTTTTCACAATCACACAGTCACATTGTGAAAGCTTTATCATTATACGAGCATCTTCAAGAAACAAGGCTACTGGAGCACACAGCTCTACAGTTTCATGAACTTCCCTTTAGCTACTGAAATACACCATAAACCGAAAAAGGAAATCTATATAATGAGTAAGAATAACCTCCAGGATAAACTCTCAACTCTGAAATCTCTCAGCCACTGACACTTTATTTCTCTCTTCCCCCTTTTGGTTGAAGAAGGTTTTCTCAGTCTTCTGATGCTGAGTCCCAGCTCATTCTAAGATTTCTGTCCCACGTTGCCAGGGAGGTTTACACCCCTGGGAGTCATGTCCCACCTACAGGCGGGCGGGCAGTGAGTTCACTTGCCATGTTGGCTGAGAGGCTCTCCACTTTTAAAGGGGCTCCATATAAGAAACCACCAAATTTCTTAGTCTTCCATCAGTCTATATCGATAGTGGGTGTCCATTATATTATTTTTTCTTTATATAAGGAGCCATGAGATCAATTCTTCCAGAATCCAAAGCCGGGGAAAATGTGAGTCTTCAGATAGCAATTATTTGAAATTGAACTGGATACTGACCTTTTTAAAAGTAGGTGGCTTTGTTTGTTAATTTGTTTCTGGCGTTGGTTTTGTGTTGTGCTTTAGCTGCCAGGAAACTTAGAGCTCAGATCAGGCTCAAATAGAGATGGGTGTTTGGGGGTGGGGGGGGGCAGGCTGGGCCCACCCAGGCGGCGCTTCCATGAGGGGTTCCCTGGACCTTACACAGGGGAGATCCCTGGGACTCCCCCAAAGCCGCCCCTCCCCGCTAGAAAACAGTCAGCACCTGAACCCTGGTCTACATGGAAGTTCACACGCTTTTTACCGTGTTGGAAGAATTGTTCCACCCCAGCCCCCTGCAAGCCCCCAGCCCCCTGCTCTTTTGTTTTACTTTCGTATTTTTTTAAATAAACAAACGTAAAGCCTTACTGTAATACATAAATCATATATAAATAAAAGAAATGTCTCTTCCTCAAGAAAGGTAGGCTGTAGCTGCCGCTGTGCTAACAGGCCAGGTCCTGCAGATGCTCTAACGGCGCACTCGGGGGCCGCGCCAGGCACCCAGCGCCCCAGTCCACGCCCCCCAGGGTCCGAGCAGCTGTCCGTCAGCACCCAGGATGGTGTGGGGGCAGCAGCGGGTCACCCTCTCCCTTTACAATACTGGAGGAGCTGTCTGAGGAGCTGAGACTCGCCACGAGTCGGGGCTGTGATGCAAGAGCTCTCGGGGTTAAGCGTCTGCGGCTGTCCCGTCCTCCCTAAGGCATAGAGAGCATCTCCTGGCATCACGGCGGCTGACACCGGGCGATAACAGGCACAGGCATTTTCCAGGGTTCTCGCCACAGTAGTCAGTTCTGAGGGACGCTTTCTCCCACTTGACCCGGCTGGACCCCGAGGACTAAAGAAACTGCTCGCTCCAAATCCTTCACCTTCAGAGATGGAAGTAGGATTTGAACCCGACAGTCTGGGCCCAGTGCCCCAGAACCTATCGGGGCAAAGTAACCTCAAAATATACAGAACTTGTCAAGCTACAGCACCCAAGTAGATTTAAGTTTAAATTTTTTAAATTTAAAAGTGTATGCTAATTCGGTATGATATATTAATTGACTATCTAATTCTTATAGTGGCATTAGGTAGTCTAAATACTTTTTGGTCTAGAAACAGATTCAGGTTTTCTAGAAAATTGTCTGCATATGCATAGACCCCACGTCTGGCTCATGGATTTGGGTTGTCTTGTAGCCATGTACTGGCTTTGCTGGGGTCCCTTTACTGTGGTGATCCACCCAGGCTCCGTGATCCACTCCTGCTCAGTGATCCACCCCTGCTCTGTGATCCACCTCTGCTCCATGATCCACGCCTACTCCGTGATCCACCACTGCTCGGTGATCTACCCCTGCTCTGTGATCCTTAAAACCCTCTAAAAGCAGGTCAAAACAGTGAGAGGAAGCCTCCAGGCTCACCATCTTTCTCCAGGCCAAAGTCCAACTCTCTCATTGTCAACCATGTTCTTGGACAATTGTGCCCCACCTTGCTCCTCAGGTGTGGTCATCTTCCTCTCCCTTCTTTGAAGCTTTATCTCATTTCAGACCCGGAAAGACCGGAGGGGGAGCAGCAAATTGGCAGTGGCCAGGTGAAGACAGTCACCAGGATCCAGAGAACGTGCCCCAGGCCTGGGTACCTCCAGGGCCATGCTGCACCCGCCCCACTTCCTTCGGACAAATGCCCATGCCACGGCCCGGGGATGGACACCAGCCACGTGCAGTCACAAGGAGATTAAACTTCTAATTATGTAAAAGAGCATTTTGGAGTCTAAAGAGACATACTACATGACCACAATTACCCAATTTTTTTTGCTAAACAGAACCCAACATCTCAGTCTGAAAAAAAATCTGTGTTTGGGTTAATTCCTTGCAGTTCAGAATCTTCCTCCAAAGGCAGAGTGTCTCTAAGCACAGTGAGAGCATCTAGCCTAGAAAACAGAAACTACGTACAGCCCCCAAAACTGCAGTTTTCCAACTTCAAAACTTCTAAAATCCAGCCTTCATATTTGTTTAAAAAACCTACACAGACAATTGCATGCACACATGCAAACATACATATTTCATACTAAAATTTCATCATTGATAGAATTCCTGGTCGTTTAAATTTTCTTCTATGTTTAACTTCTTATTTTTTTATTTTATTATGTTTAATTGTCTAAGTCTTCTGCAATGATTACTGTTACCACAATAAATTTTTGAACATTTTCATCCTTCAAAAAGAAACCCCATACACTTTAGCTATTGCCCCTTTCTCTTCCCAGCCCCCCTGCCCTAAGAAATCACTAACCTATTTTCAGTCTCTTAGAATGACCCATTCTGGGTGTTTCATATAAATAGAATCATATAGCATGTGGTCTTTTGTGACAGGCTTCTTTCAGTAAGTGAAAATATTTTTAGGCTTCATCTATGTCCTATCATGTATTGTGATCATTCCTTTTTATGGGTGGATAATAGTCCGTCCAAGGCTACTTATTTTCTAGGGCTGCCATAACAAAGTACCACAAACTGGAGGGTTTAAAACAAGAGAAAGTTATTGTCGCATAGCTCTGGAGACCATAAGTCTAAAATCTGTAGGCAAGAATCCGTCCTTGCCTCTTCCTAGCTTCTAGTGGTTTGCCAGCAATTCTTGGGCTTCAATCTCTGCCTAGTTGTCCCAGGGTATTCTCCCCTGTGTCTGCATATCCAAATCTCACCTTCTTATAAAGACAGCAGTCATACTGGCTTGTTCTCAAATAAGGTTATCTCCACAGGTTCCAGGGGCTAGGACCCTATGGTGTTTTAGCATCGAGCATATTTATAACCCCAGGTGAGGGAACCCTGCCACTGAGATTTCCCATACTGATAAGCAGCTAGGGTTGCTGCTCCTGGTTTCTGGGTTCAAGGCAGGGTAGGCATTTTCATAGACCCAACATTTACCCCAGGCTCAGGAATGGAAATATCTGCACAAAATAGGAAAGGAGGCAGGGGGCAGATGATGGCTGAGAGATGTCCACTAAATGCATCTGTGACTTCCCCAGCAACGTCCTACACTTAGGGATCCCATTCTTGTGTTGCCTGCTATCCAATGTCCCAAAATAGTCATAGTTCTCTAATTGTCTAGTTGGTATTATTTGTGGCTGGTGAACAATTTCCATGGCAATTAACCCTCATGGGTATACGTGGAAGTCCTCGCTCCCATAGTGTTTAAATTTAACTCTCTATAAAGAGAACCATGTGTATTCTCGGTAGGTGAACAGGGGAAGAAATGAACACTTCTACCTAGCATGGGAGTCATCTGTGGCCTTACCAAGTGGTGACATTTCAACTGCATTTTCCACTTGAGTCATTCTTTACAGGGTATACACAATCAGAGAGGGCATTTAGGCCTTATTAGTCGAAAGAATGAATGTTCAAATGTGAAACAGCATATGGAAAAGAGAGAGATCTAAAGGGCAGTAAGGGGAAGCCAGTGACAGAGAGCTAAGGATAAGTAGAGCCCATAGAAGAGGCAAGGCTGCACTACAGGCTTTCCAGCACCTCATAAACTAGACAATCACTGAGTGGCTCAGAGAGAGAAGGGGAAACAGGTGTAGGGAGAGAGGCCTGAAGAAGAGGAGCTCACAGAGGAGACTGAGAATGAACCAGCAACACTGGAGAACAGAGACAGGGTGCTGCAAAGGTCAACATAGGTGAGCATCTCAGGAAGGGAGGTTCACAGGGACCGATACCACATGAACATCAAGTAAAATGAAGACTAGAAATAGCCGTGGGGTTAGCTAACGTGAAGGTCAAGAGGGACTTTCATCAGACCAATTTCTGGGCAAGGATGAGGGCAGAGGCCCGAGTGCCTGGAGAAGAACAACAATCAGGCAAGGCAGCGGTGATGGCCATTTTTAAATGTGGAGAGAAAGAGAGGAAGATGCCAACACCTAGGAAGAAAGGTCTCAGGAAAAGGTGAAAGCTTTTGTGGTGTTTATTTTGAGATGTGAGGTAACCCCCATCTACGGGTGGAAGGGAAATAATTTGAAGGAGGAGAATAGGAGCCAGAAGTGGGCAAGGTGGGGACAGGATGGGATCTTGGGGTGGCAGTGTAGTGTGGCGGGGAAGAACAGGTTCTGTACATGTGTGCATGCTGGGGGTAGAGGGACAGGACCCAGGAAGGGGATCCTGGGTTGCGTGGGATGTTGGAGTGGGTCTGGGGCAAGCAGAACTAGCTTTGGACAGAAAGACCAACTTCTTCCCAGCACAACCCCACCACATTGGAGAAGAAAAGATGAGTAGGTGACAAAAGTGAGAATAAGAAAAAGTTCTTGCTCAACAGTTGTTAACCAGAGAAAAATTGAGCCAAAAAGAAAAGAAGGGGAAATAGCAAAGGATTTAAAGAGAGAGGCAAACGTTTGAAGGGATTGGGAGAAGAGCTGACTACATAGGCATTCCAGGTGAACTTGCCTTGCACTCCTATTTGATTTAGATGCCCCTTCGGGATTCCACTTGCTTTTGAGACTTCAGCTGCCCAAGTGTGAGTCACATTGACTCACACATATGTTTGTGTTTCTCCCAAGTGATGATAGGTTTTGGGGGCAGCAGCTGTTTTATATATGCCTATCATAGTGCCTAGAAATAGATACCCAATAAAAATGTTTGCTCAATAAATGACATGAAAAGATTGCCATGAACCACCTGTTTGTGGTATAGATTAACTCAATTTTCTGATTAATTCAGACTTTGAGGCCCTGAACTTATATCTATAACCTAAGAAGCTTCCAAACACCAGTGTTCCATAACTCAGTGAGTGAGAGATAAACAGTCTTCAAATTTCAGTTCAATACAGACTGCTCATTATTTTATAACAGTGATAACAAATGACTATCTGCAGGAAAAACTACCAGAGCCTTAAAAATATCTGTAAAGTATAATCAAAAGATATAAAAACAAAAACTTAATTCAACAAAATTTTGAGTTGTAAATACCATTTTTATAAAGAATGAGGCTTACAAGGAGAATGCAGGTTTAAGTTGACATTTTAAATCCACTGTCCCCAAATCAAATCACCACTATCCCAATTATATGTCAAAGAAGAGGGCTGTTAAATAATGCACATCTCAATTCAAAGGCTTTCATCTGGATGAAGTGGGCCATGAACTTGCTATTAATGCCTTGCCCTCTATTTCAACAGCAGTGCCCCAGAGTGTACAAAGCTATTTCTAAGTCACCAAGTCTGCCAACTGGACGATGACACAGTATGTACCTTTAACCAAGAGCAACAGCTTTCATTTTGATATTTATCCCACTGTCCTCCCAAATATTGAAGATTTTTACTTAACTATCTTGAACAAGTATCCATGAATCTGTCCCAACCTAGTCTGTTTCTAGAAACCTCTCTGAAAATGAGATACAGCACTTGCAGAAACATTTTCCCCAGGGAAGAAATGGATGCTCCACTTACAGAACTTTCCAGTATTAGAAGGCACACTGGAGGTAAGACCTGGCTCTGATACCAACTCATCATGAAAGGCTGGGCCTGTCACATCACCTGTTTTCTCACCTACAAAATTAAGGGTGGGCTAGAACTGCATTACTCAAGGAATGTTCTTTGGAAAACTAGATCTGAAAATGTGTCCTCAAAAAAAGTTTCACGGTCAAATAAGACAAAGAAATGCTCTTAACCCATATTGTTTCAGTTTCCTTGGCTACTCATTCCATGAAATGGGTCAGGTTAAAAAGTTGGAATTATTTGTTATGGTTTTGAGGCTAAGAAAAAAATCCCAGATCAAAACATCACCAAGGCAATGCTTTCTCTCTGGAGTCTTGTGTTCTGAGGCTGACTGCTGGCGATCCTTGGTCCTTAGCTTATCACATGGCAAGGCACATGGCAGTGCCTCCTGGTCTCTCCCTTCTCTTCCAGGTTCCATTGATGTTCAGCTTTAGGCCGTTCCCTCTGTGCCTGAATTTTATTCTGCCTACGCCAGACTCCAATAGCAGGATTAATACCCATCCTAATTGAGGTGAGTCATACCTTAGCTGAAATAACCTCATTAGAAGCTCCTTTTTCCAATGGGTTCACACACATAGGAATGGATTAAGTTTAAGAACATGTTTTTTCTGGGGTAAACACAATTCCAAACCACCATGCATAGCAATGCACAGCAGGATACTTGAGAATCTGACAGCTTCTTCAGTGAAGAACATTTTCTAACTATAATCTGGTGCTTCCCACAGTTATTTGCCCATATAAGCTTTTTCCTCATATTTATTAATACCCCAAAGCATTAACAAGTTGTGGATTGCCTTTGGAGTAAACCATGAACTAGATAAACTCCAACATTTTCAGCTATATGGTATCTATGCTAAATAATTAAATCTGAAGCTAAGATATCACCACGGGATTGGACAAGCTGAATCCATAGTCTGCCATATTCAAAACTAGGATTCTCAAATGGGCTAACATGGCGCCAGCTTGGGTGGCGGCCCCAGCACTGCTGAATGCAAATTGTCCCTAGAGGGAAATATTGTCTCTCAGGTTTGATAGAATATGGACTCCCAGATTTAAAATTTCAAGGGAAAAGGCATCCTCACACTCCTGAGAGAGAAGAAGCAAAAATAAAATATTTGACCCTAAAGGACTTCAGATATTTAAAATATCAGATGAAGAAAATGAAATGAAGTTGTATGAAATATTTAGATAAATGAATAATAGAATCCAAAACCAAAATAATTCTAGCAATAAGAGACTATAAAAAATTGCCAAGTACTTTTGAGGGAAAAAAATCTAAAACATCTAGAAATTTTCAAAATCGTTAAAATTTAAAACTCAGGGATAGAATGAGTTTCACAGCTGATTAGACGTAGCTGAGGAAAGAATGACTAACTAAAATCAATACTCATGGCCCTGTGGTGGTCATTTGTGGATGTGGGCAGAGATGTGACAGATCTGAGTCACCTGACATGCACATTCCCAGCTGAGGTCAGACAAGGTGATGCTCCACCTTTGTGTTGCAGCTCTCAGACCGTAAACAAGTGTTCTTTACATTGGATATTTAGTACTACATTTTTTGCTTTTTTGTTTGTTTTTTGGCCTTTTGCGGTGAATTTGCTGTTTACAATGGCCCAGAAGGGTAGTGCTGAAGTGCTGTCTAGTGTTCCCAAATGCAAGGGGGCTGCAACGTGCTTCATGGAGAAAATACATGCACTAGCAAAGCCCCATTCAGGTATGAGTTAGAGAGCTGTTGGCTGTGAATACAGTGTTAATAAGCTAATGATATATATATATAATAAGGTGTCAAAAAGAAACACACATAAAGCAAGAGTGTATACTGATCACTTGATGAATATGTTGAGACCAGAGGCTTGTGGGAACCTAACCTGATATATCCCTGGGAGCACTGGTCCAGTATTCATTAATTCAGTGTTGGCAGCAACTTTATAAAGCATTACTATGATGAATAATGAGAATCAACTGTATGAATAAAGAAAATATGCATGGAAAAATTACATAGACATTTTCATCTAAATGGGTCTGCCCACTAGTTTTAAATGTAAGAATATCAATTTAATGTAACATTTTATATAACATTTAGCAACATCTGTGATCATTGCATTCTATTTTGAATATGCTTAGAGTTTCCTTGATACCAGGTATAGAAAACTAAAGGATAAGTGTTTGGAAATACTTGAGTTCATAACCAGAGAATATTGTAACCTTATAAATTTCATATCCTTCTGCCCGCTTCATTCTCCTGAAGAACTGAGATTGTTAAATATATTCCTCCACTTCAGTATTCCTTCAATATTTGTAGATAGAAATCAGAAAATAGTTGTCTAAGGAGAAGGGGAAAATGACCAGTAAGGCACATGAGAGAAATTTCTGGTGTGATGGAAATGATCTATATTTTGTTGTGGTTGGTAACGACAGGAGTGAATAACACTGTCAAATTCATCAAATTTAACGCATTAGATCTTTACATTTTATTTTATGTTAATTATTCCTCAATTAAAAGTTGAAAATATTTGCTGTTGAAATCTTCAATTTGCTCACTTTTTTCCAAAGTAAACTTCCTATCAGTTACTCTTTTATTATTGTCATTCTTGGTTTCTATATTTATTTATTTTATTTTTCCTTTTTATTTTCTTCTCTCAGTGCTTTTAAAAAATTATTCTGGGGTATCTTCCTCTTTCTGTCCATCGTTCTAGTATATTTTGTAGTCAAGCTGTTTCTATCTCTTCCCTTGTGTTTATCAGTGCCCAGGTTTGATGAAACAAAGACCAGATCTGCTGACCTGTAAATGACCCACAGATCTCCACAGAAATCTCAGGCAGGCAGGCACGCTGATTTGTCACAGGCCCCTGCAATCATCCAATTAGTTCTCAGTCACCCTAATCAAATCTAAGCTTATTTGATTTAACTCTTAAAATAGGATCATGAGGCAGTACATTTACTAGTTTAGAAAAAGTCAAATGTATCTACTACTTTAGAAATTGAATGTGAAAAAAATGCTACCACTCTATGGGCGTCTTGATTTATTTGAATCTTCTCTGACTGTTAGTCTTCAGGGATGTTTTTCTGACCCAAAGTGACCCCCAAAATTAAAACAAACTCCCCTATGCTCAGTTGATCCACAAACTGGTAGAACCAGAAAACTCAAAGTCTTGGTACTTCCTAAAGGATATAATAGCAAATTAACTCTGTTGACATCAGGGAATTAAGGGAAAAACAAGCAGCCAAATGGATGAAGACCTCAATTAAAAAAAGAGAGAGAGAGAAATAAAAATAATAATAATAAAGTAGAACATGGAAATACTGCTCTACCGTCAGTTCTGAAATATTTAGAGATGTTTTAGAAGGAGCTGACCAGATTTTCAGCCTATTGTTAATTAACATCAAACTATAAAAGTCTGAAACAAGACAATGTGAGACAGTTAAAAAGTCCATTGAAATAAAAAGAAGCTATCCATCTTTTAGTGTGAAAAAATTAAACAATGAATATATATATACATATACTGTGAGGCATAAAATAAGTCTTAGATCATTAAAATCCATATGGATATCCCTTTTAGAGTTGAAACATTACATTTTTCTAAGTAGTTAAACAAATTCTGGCTCGTATCTGCAGTAAATCTCGGTAAGTTGTAAGGCACAGCAGTTGATCATTATTCAATACAACCCCCTAATTATTTTTGAAATAATACAAAGCAGACTTAAATAAATGCTATAATAGAGGAATAAACAATATGCTGTGGGAAGTCAGGAGCAAATAGTGATTCATTCTAATTTGGGTGGAGAGCAGGAAATGCCAGAGTATTGGAGACACGTGGGTTGTTGTGCGGCTTCAGGGACCGGCAGATTGTGGAAACCATTATGTCTCATTCATTTAACACGTTATAGAAAAATCACAAAAGGTAGGTCAGTGAAAAGATCTCATAGTCCTATTAACTACCCACAATCTCACCACTTGTAAAATATACCCCAGCAAACACTGACTTTTTTCCCTTATGCAGAGACATGTAAATTTGTAACAAACATGATATTTTCTGATTGGTTCCTCTTAATATCTTGTGAACACATCTACATTTTCTAGTATTTATCAGATGATAATATTTTAGATTGTGTATAGCTTGACTTATTAACCAATTCTCACTTTGAGAACAGATTTTATTTCCAATTATTTATTATTTTAGACAATGTTGTGTTAAAACATCCTTCAGCAATATGTATCTTTGAATACTTAGTGTACGATATTTTTAAGTACCCATCCAATTCTTTCTTTAGGAGAAATTCCTAGAAGTGGAATTTCTGAGGGTTGATGTATAGTATTGTTTCTTTTCCCTGCAATCTATTAACTTGCTCCGTTTGAGTACAAACCAGCTTGACTCTGCTTCTTGGTATAACTCCTACCCATTTCTCTGCTCCCCTTTCAAACAAAATAACCAAGTTGTTTATACTCGCTCTCTCCAATCCTTCTCCTCCCTTTACATTTAAAACCATTCCAGCCAGACTTTTTCCCAACCACCCACTAAAACCCCTCCTGTTCAAATAACCAATGATGCCCCCTCCATTTTGTTTAATCTGATGTTAAATCTCAGTCTTGACCTTACTCAACCCAACAGTAGCTTTTGAGGTAGAAACATCTTCCTGTTCCTAGAAACATCTTCTCTTGGCTCTCAGGACCTCCTTGTCTGTTCGTTTCTCTCCTTCTTCCCTGGCCCCTCACTCTCTCCTCTTCCCGTCGACTCCCATTTACTTGATGATCTCCTTGTCTTCTAGCTCTGAACACCATCTCTCTGCCTGTGATCCCCAACTGGAATCTCTAGTCTAGACGTCTCTCCTAAACTCCAAACCCATGTATCCAGACTCACGCATATCACAAGCATACCATATCCAAAACTTGACTCCGGGTCTCAACTACTCCTCCTTAAAAAACAAACAAACAAGCAAAAACTACCTGCCCCCAATTCCTTCCCCTCCCCACCAACACTTTGTAAATGACAACGGCCGCTCTTCCTGTCGCTCAAGCCCAACACCTTAAAAGTCATTCTTGGCTTTTCTTCCTCTGATACCACCTTCAAGTCTTAAAAAAATCTTGGCTCTGCCCCTAAAACATACTTAGAATGTGGAATCTCAGTGCCTCTCTGCCACTACTCTGGTCCATTATTTCTCCCTCGAATTATTAAAAGAGCCCCTAACTGTTCTTTCTGTTTTTGCCCCTAACCCCTCTATCTATTTCCAATATAGCATCCTGAGTGATGCTTTTAAAATGGAAGTCAGGCTTTGTCACCTCTCTGCACAAACTCTGGAATGGTTTCTCCACTTTGCTTAGAGGAAAAGCCAGGCTCCGTCCTGTGCTCTGTGAAGATTGCCCTCCATGCTGTCCTCTCAGCCCCCAGCCCCCATACTCTATCTGACCTCACCTCCTATTTTGCTACTGGCTCACTGCTCCGGCCATACTGACCTACCAACCATTCCTTGACCTCACTGGGCATGTGGTTGCCTCAGGGCCTTTGCATTGGCTGCTTCCATGACCTGGAATATTCTTTCCTCACCTCCTTCAGGTCTTTGCTCAAATATCACTTTCTTACTTGTGATCCTAATTAACTTCCTCTTTTAAAAATGCCCTCCTCATAGCTACTGCCCCTTCCTGCTTTATTTTTCTCCATAGCATTTATCACCTTCTGATCTATTATCTATTTTATTTGTGTAATTGATTATTTATCTTGGTCCCGAAAAACATATCAATCAAAACAGGAATTTCTGCCTTATTTATTCTCTCATCTCTGGATGAGGGGCAAGATTACAGATGCATCCTTTCATGCTTTGACCCAGACTTCCAATCTGCCTCTCCCTAAATGAACAGTCAAGGGGGAGCAGGGTGGTCCGTGCTGAGGCCCCCGCCCTGGAGACATTAACGACCAGGCTGAAAAGCAGATTCATGCCCGGTGGCCAGGTGCTGCTCATGTGTGCATGCGAGGTTTACCTAACACAGGAGCCTGTCAGCGGACAAGACAACACTGTAACAGAAGTATAAACTCAGCTCACTCCACACTAAGAAATAAAAGGATGTAAGGGCAAAGGAGGTCCACCCTAGGATACTGACACCAGCCTTGAGAAACATCATGAAAACTCGAACCACGAACAACCATTTTGACAATCTGCCAAATTCCTCCTTCTTGATATTTAAATTGTATGGGGAAGGGGCCATCATTGAAAAGTAATGAAAGCTATGGCTCCTCAGAAGAAAAATGCTCATATATATTTACAACGCTGCACTTAATTTTTAGAGTCCACCACCCCCTGAAAGGCATCCAAAAACCACCATGGCTTAGTGGTAAGAATTCCAGTTTAACAAAAAAAAAAAAAAAAGAGAGAGAGTGAGAGGGAAGGATCCTACTTAAGAAATCTTGTTTCAGCATCACTGACAATCATTCAAACACAAATGGTAACTCAGATTAAGATTGGGTAGGTGTGACTTTGGGTTCTCACATTTTGAGTAAGTCTTTGAGGCTGAAGTTTACTCCATTAAAAGAGAATTCAATTGCCGGGCCTTAAACAATGCTCGACAATATGTTAAACATCCCTCAGCGAACATTCAAATTGAAATTTTCTTATTATAAGCATGATATAAATAATTTTATAAAGTTCACAAGATAATCAGGAAGGAAGACTATTTAGGTATTGTTAATTTGATTTTTCTTTTTTAATTGAAACCAGCAAACATTCCATCTGAACTAAGCTATTATCTGTCTGCCTTCTGAATGACATTATCATTCATTCATCTAAATAATTCAGTAAAATATTATTAATGAGTCCTTGCTTTTCTACCAAATAGCCATCCTCTCTGAACCATAAAATCCAGAAATCATTAAAGGGAATTCAGCTGGAGAGAGGAGCAGGCAGGGAAGGGAGAGGCTGTTATTTACATCCAAGTATAAACAGCTCTTTATTAACAGGACCATTGGCTGCCCTGTAATATCACCGATGCAGGAACTGCCCCCTCTGAAGCCACTCCACAGCTGACACCCAGTGCCAACCCTTGTGGGGACAGGAAACCCGTCCAGAGGTGCAGATTTAAAGAGTCAGTCCTGAGCTGCGCCTCTGGTTCGCTTCTCTTTCCTGTCATCTGTCACCCGAGGACAAATTACCCTCCACCCTGCCCGGGCCGCTGGAACCTGGCCAGGAGCCGGCAGCCTGTTGACAGCGGGGCAGCCGGGCGGACGCGTGGCAGGAGAGCCGGGAGGACGCGTGGCGGGGCGCCGGCCGGACCCCAGCATGCTGGCCAGCAGCTGGCGGCGGCTGGGCCCCGTGGGCAGCGGCGCGGAGGAGCGGCTGACCAGAGGAGCCAGCCCGCCCCCGGAGACCCAGCTGCAGGTGGGTGCTCCGCACGGATGCCTTTCCCCTCAAAGTATCTCTGCCAGCTTTAAAACCAACAATGCCTGTCTTCTCGGGGTGTCATGTTTCCTGGCAACATTCTGCATTACGCGTGTGCCAAAAATATGAATTCACTTACCGCACTGTCTAAGGAAGCAACTCGAAAGTTACTTTTTCCCCACCCTGATCAATCTAAGTGAAACATGCCATAAATATATTCTAAGGGTCAAAGAACATGCAAAGCTGGGGATTTATGCCTCTTGGTTGCAACTTCGTTCTTTGCTCAGTAAGTAATGTCCACGTATACACAAATAAGGGATTCTGTTTGGTTTCTAAGAACTGGGAGAAAACTTGAGACTCACTGCAGGAAGGAGAGCAGGGGCTTAAGGAGGTTGTTATGTCACCACAGTGATCTCCATCAGAGTCAGTATTAAAGAGAAATATTTGTAGAAACCCCAAAACTCAGAATAAATTTTATAATCAGAATTTCTTTGCTGGAGACACAAAGAAGAGGGAAACAGACTGATATTGTTGTTTTCTGGGAAATCAACTCATGAGTTGATATTTAAGTTCTCCAAAGCTAACTTTTACAGAAAAAAAATTGTATATATGTATGTTATAATACGTAAATATTTAATGATAAATCCTTCAGCAGTTATGCCTTTAATTCCACATTCCTTTGAAATCCTCCCTGACCAACAAGGTCTTTGAGTGAATACGCAGCATATCAGAAAACATTAAAAGTTAAGAAACAACTTTGACGGAAGTGAACAAATTAGAACATTTGACTGTAAGAGTGAAGATATCCTTTCCACTTTAAAAGAAATTTAAAATTTTAACCAATATACTATGAATCGTTAAATAAGCAAATTAAGGACAACACAATAAATTTGTCCTATCGTTCTGTGCACCACCTAATGGAAAGCAAGCAGAGCTTTCTATCTCAAGAAGTCATCCTAATCTGCTGTATTAGATCAAAGCCTTCTATAGCCTCTTGGCACAACAATGGATGTACCAGTCACAGGAAAAGACTGTGCCATTTCTTCCCTCCCAAATTTCTGCAACTAATATTGACGGTACTGTAAAAGGCATGATTGTAAGTGATAGGGTCTATTGCATAAAGCCTTTTTAATAAAACACTAAGTACCCTGTGTATCCATGAATGTTGACCCAACAGAGTGTAAAAGGGAATTTAAAATGTTTCCACAACTGGCCAGAAACCATTCTTTCCCTGTTTTAAGTAGAGAACCAGGAAGGAAAATAGGTAATGCAAAACAGTCCATGTTTATCAAGGTCGAAGAGTGATTGTTTTAATAACCAAGGTAAATAAATAATAGCTTAAATATTTTTAGTGATCCATCTAGAGGGAGAAAATCAATCCTAGTTAAACTTCTTTTTTACTCCAACTTGATTTCTTAATAATTGTAGTAAATCTATTTATGAGTTCATTTATTCTTGTAGCTTTTGTAAGCAAAATCCCTAATAACATCACAATGGATCTTTAAGTTAATAATTCTGGTAATAAACTTGATTATGCAAGAGAAAACAGCAAGAAGCCATAGTTAGAGATATGGCCTAAAGTCTCAAAAATAAAACACACTTATGTTACTAAAATATTATTTTTTTTCTGAAAAGACATATTGATTAAAATATAAATCTAGTCATGCCTGGTTTAACTTCATTATATTTTCCAACCTTATTAATTTCTAGCCTTCTTCTGGTTGTCTTTGGTATTTAATTTTCTAGTAAATTTGACCAGTATGAGACCTGGAGATATAAAAATCTATTATTCACCAAATACTTTACCCATATTCATTTAATTTTCATGTCAACCCTTCAAAACAGATGTTATGATTTCCATTTCAGAGAGGAGGAAAACCCCACGCAGCAGGCTCAGTACAGGGCCTATGGCCACATGTGTATTAGAAGGTGACACTGGACACTGGACCCTGGGATTCCAAGCCAGAGTATCAGACCCCACGGATAATACTCTGCTGCCTGAGAAAACCTTTACTTTTTATGCGATTTAAGCTAAAATATCTTAAGTCATATCTTATCAAGGACAAAATATCTGGCAGAATAAATACTAAATAACCCTTCTAATTTTGTGTCAAAATAGCACACCTGGTAGACAAATTCTTCAGGAAATACAGACGATACCAGCAATGTCGGGACACCTCTCTCTAAAGAGGTCAGAACCAGAAAGACATTGGTCCTTTCTACCAAAAGCAAAGAGCTCTCACAGTTTCATTATTATGAGTTTTATTTCTACATAAGTAAACAGCTTCATTTTCTTGTTTGTTCTAAACACAGGAGACTTTCCAATTTTTTCTTTCCTCCTTACTAGTGGTACAAACATTGTGCTTTATATGGTAGAGAAACGTTTCCACTATGTATTGCTTTATTATAGTGTTATTAAAAGTGATGTCTACACAATGAGAAATGTATCTATTTCTTGTATTGCTTTTCTTCCTGGCTGCTGAAGAATAACTTCAGGTCTATTATATTAGCCATGCCAGCAGGAACCACAGTTATGTTTGGTGCACCTATCATAAAGCAGTATCTTTTAGGTTGTCTGAGAATTTATCTGCAGCTCTTTTTTTAAAAAAAATCTAAATTTTCTATTTTTTGTCCTAAAAATTTTACCAAGCCCATTTAAGGGATTTTTAACATTTCCATCCTCATCAGCATCAGTCATCAAATAACATAGAAGTGATGTGGGATGTGAACACACACAATGTGAGGTTTTGTTCCAGAATTAAAGGATTTAAGTAAGTCCTATCTGATCCTTGTGTGGTAATAAAGCATTATTGGTCTGATTCTAAACATAATAAATATATAAATAGTAAGAGCTCCCATTTGAAGAGTGGAGTGGTGGACCTACACACTGAAATTTATTTTCAGTTTGTTTAGTTTAGGAGAAATATCACAGGACATCATCAGTTCACACTTTTCAACGCTGTGAACTTGCACTTGGCCACGCAAATTCACTTTATTTCAGGGAGGCTCCAGCCCACTGGCCTGGCTGCACGACGGAGGGGATTTGAGAGCTGCATGCCTTGGAAATCCCGGGGCCTTCCCTCCCGCCTTCTAACTCTTTTTCCATCCCCAACTCCAGGGCACCCAGAGGCTGAGCTCCTCCCAAGAAGACGTGGAGCCCTTCCTGTGCATCCTCCTCCCAGCCACCTCCCTGCTCTTCCTGGCCTTCCTGCTGCTTTTCCTGTCCGGCCGCTGCAGGGCACCGAGGGCCCAGGACGGGGTTTTCAGCATTGACCTCCCCGAGCGGCCGCCTGCCTGGGAAGCGTCTCACCTTCTGCCAGCCTTGCCTAGGGGTGATGAGCAGCACTTCCCGGACTCTCCTCTGCCCCCCCAAGTGGACACCCTCTCCATGGGCTCTCCGCCCTCCTATGAGGAGGCCACCAGGCACCCCCCATGGAGGGGAGACAGTGGGCATCACTGGCATGGAGAGGGCACACCTGGATTGGCTCACCTGGATTGGCTCACCTGGATTGGCTGAGCAAAAATAAATAGTTTAAAATAAACCATTTAAAAGCCAGCTCTCCACCCTTAAAAGCCCACCTGAGAAGGGGAGCTGGCCACCTGGACCCGTAGCAGCTGTTCACTGGCCCGTCCCAGATGGGTGGGGCACTTTATTTGGACTGGGGGAAGATTTGGCAAGTATCCATCAGTTAACCCATTTCAAGTTCCTTAGGGAAGAGTTTCCCCAAGTTTTTCTAAGGAGACAGTTCTCTTCTAAACTGTATAATATCCCTGAGAATAACGGCCCATTTCTCAATTCTATATGAGTTGAGAAAGAAATTAGAATTGCAAATAGGTAAAGAACTCTGTCTAAAGGGAAAGGAAGTTGAGGGATGTTGGGCAAGCCAAAGATCATTGCTTTTGCTCCAAATAAAGCTTTTCTTCCTACAGCAGTTTTTTCAGGGCATCTTGTTTCCCCTTTTTTTTTTTTTTTTTACATGGACAGGCACCAGGAATCGAACCAGGGTCCTCTGGCATGGCAGGCAAGCGTTCTTGCCGCTGGGCCACCGTGGCCCGCCCTTGTTTCACTTTTGATAGCTTCACATTAATAGAAAGTTCTAGAAGAAAGAAAAGATACCTCTACAGCTGCAGTGAAGCATTGTTGCTTTGCAATTCATAGTGAAATGTGTACCAACATTAAAACTGAAAGAACAGACATTTGTGGATATTTTACTTAAAAAATAAATAAAGCATCTGCAGTTACCTCCTTTGTAGTTTCTCATGCTCACTTGTCTTCTGATTTGCTTTCTTGATGGGGAGAGGAATTTGACTTAGTTACTTAGGAAGGTCTCACACTAGACTTGCATCTGCTACTTTTACCGAGCAGTATCAGTAGAAATCAGTTTACCACTGGAAAATAAAGGTTTAAATGTTGGACTACCTGGTAACGAGACTCATAGGTCCGTAGCTCTAACAAGGAGTTTCAAAACCTCATAGTTGAAATTCTTGCTTTACAGATTTCAAAACCAGAGCTCGGCGAGGTTGTGGGACTTTTCCAATGTTGCATTCCTGGTAAGAGGCAGCCTATCTCCTGTGCTAAAGCACCTTCCACCATACCACGTGAGCTCCCAGGAAAACCTCACGCTGGGATTTCAGTCCCTGCTCCTGGTTGGACCCGGGCTCTGAGTGCCACTGAGTTTAGGAATGCTTCACCTGTCTGACGGTGATTTTCAAATGGGGAGAGTAGAGGTGCATCATCACCACTTGGGCGGCAGGTGGGAATACCTGTGGCATGGCAGGGAGGGCAGGCACAGGTGACATGGATAACCCTTAAATGCTCATTCAAGGCTATACCTTTTTTTTTTTTTTGCATGGGCAGGCACTGGGAATCGAGCCCAGGTCTCCGGCACGGCAGGCGAGAGCTCTGCCACTGAGCCACCACGGCCCACCCAAGGCTATACGCTTTTACTTGGGAAACAACTTTTATTGTTTTCATGAAACAAAATGCAAAACTAGACAATCCTTTTTATGGTTCGAAATGAACAAAAAATGGTTGTTTTTTCTTTTTTACCTTTTTGATATGAGCATTTTTACGGTACACATGCAATGTGGCATAGTTTTAGAAAAATAACAAAGTAGACAAAAATACCATACATTTATTTTTAAAATGCAGTCTGAAAGAAATAATAGTATCTTTGAGAACTTAATCAAAAATAGCTATCTGGGTGAAAATCAACATGATTTCTTTCAGGACAATTGTACTGAATAATTTTTTAAGAGAAATAAATAAGCAAATGGAAATGAGCACATCAGGAGACAACCAGCCTTCTTTAAACTCTTTTTCAAGTTTTTTTTCTCCTAAGAGTCAAGTTCTGTATGAGACTGTTGATTCTTTCCCACTTGCCACTCCTTCACTCTCCCAGTACCCTGATTTGGTTCACCTATCCTGAAGATACTTGCTTTAGGGAGGCATGGCCCTTCTAACTCCAGGAGATAATTCAGAAAGTTCAATCATGGCAGTCTGGATCCCTTCACCAGGGACTGATTTGGTGTTCAGGAACTAAGGGGAACTCTATAACGGAGGAGGAGTTTGTCCTAGGAAAGCCTGCATGTGATGCCTGGAGCTGCCGCAGCCATCTTGCAACCATGAGGTGAGGCACTAGCCATCACTGATTTTGAGGATGGTACCATAAAAAGATGGAAGACACCTGGATTGACGACAATGTAAAGCAACTTAATTAACCCTGCAACTTTCTATATTTTAATGGGAACAAAATTCATACAGTTTTAAGCCAGTAAGCCAGGCTTGATATATGCAGACAAAAACATCCTAACTGCTACAATTTCTAAACTATTAAGGAAATCACTGTCATGTTTAAAAAATGAAAAGTTTTTGTAGGACTTATTTGAAATAAGAAATCAATGCTAGGATGCATTTAAATGTTATCACTGATCTGGGGAAGGAAACAGGCCCTTTTATGGAACCAAATCAAAACAACGAAGCAGATAACCTATAAACCAGGAATTGCCAAACTGGAGCCCATAGGCCAAGTCCTGCTCATGACCAGTTTTTTTAATAGCCTGTAAAGTAAGAAGGGTTTTGACATTTTTTACTGGTTGGGGGAAAGGAAAAAAAGAACACTATCTCATGACACATGACAATTATGTGAATTCAATTTTCTTTGTCCAGTAATAAAGTTTTATTGGAACACAGCCCCACCCATTTATCTACCTATAGCTGTTTTCACACTACAAAAGCAGAGTTGAGTAATTGCGACAGAGGCCATATGACCCACAAAGCTTAAATGATCTGTTTTCTAGTCCTTTACAGAAAAAGTTTGCCGACCGTTGCTTAGTCTCATGGATTTCAACTTGGTTGCATACTGCCAGCACTTGGGGGTCCTTCAGAAATAGCTGATGTCTGGGATCCCCCCAGATTAGCTAAGTGAAAGTGGGGCCCACGGGTGTAGCCAAAGGTGAGAGCCATTTCTCTAGATGGCGGGAGGGGGCTACAAAACATGTGCTCCTCTACACCGACGTGTGTAAATGAGAGGATTGGAGAAAGCTAAATCTGTAAATCAGCGCTGAGCCAAACTTACAGCTGAACATTCTCTATAACCTCTCCATGACGTCCCCAGCGGAACATGCGGCAGCAGCTGCTGCAGCCCACAAAGGAGGATCCTGGGCAGAATGCAGGGGACACGGGGGGAAAGGGCCCGTCCCTGCCTGGATGTGGGCATGTGGACAACACGTAGTTGCTAGTGGCAATGTGGGGGCCAAGAAAACCCACTATGAAAAAATTAACTCAGTAACAGCTAAGAAGAACTTTAGGAAGAAGGAACTCTGGCCAGAAAAGTTGGACTGTCCATCAGGCAAACAAGAACCCATGAAAGTTTCGGGGATTTTGTAAAGGAATTGTTTCCTTTCCTTTACAAAATTTCATTTCCTTTATAATTAGAAGAAAACATGAACTTTTAGGGCCAAAGACTATATTCATCTTTGTAGTTGCAAAAAATAATATAATTGTTAGTTTTTTGTAGATGTTTTATGGGGTCTTCCAAGAAAAAAGTGCCCAAGGTCCACTAATGAGACGTGAGCTCATGAGTACAAACAAACTTCAGGCAAGGAAGGTAAACAAGGGGCATCTGAATATTTCAGGAGGAAGAAGAGTGACTTTCTCCTTTTCCTTCCCTACCCTCTCCCAGCGGCCCATCCTGGAGTCAAGCTATAATCTGCCGCTGGCCTCCCGCGCGTGGGCCTCATTCACAGCATGGAGACCAAACAAACTCAGGGCTAGCGCTTCCTGAGGAGACCACAACGCAGGCCCGGTGAGCAGATGAGACTGGACAAGTTCACGGAATGTTCCAGACCCCTTGGGCAGGGTGGGTCCTCTTCCAGGCTCAGGAGCATCAAAGCACCATGACACCTGTGTTCTAGCGAAGTCCTTAGGAGGCAAGCCCAGTTCCCACCAGTTCTCCAAAGTGTACCCACCAAGAAATAATGTAATGATTCTATGGCAGCAGTGAAAGCCCAAATACAGGAGTGGAAGGGAACATCTTACCCACCCCCAAGTTTTTAGGAAATGCTTCTTAATCAAAGGATTCGTTGGAAACATTCCCTGAGCTGCATCAGGAATTTAGTCTCTCTTAAGTGCTTTTGAGAATGAGAGCTATCTAATTGTGGAGTGTGTGGTTGTCTGCTTTCACTTTCAAACATGCACCTTTTCAAAATCAATAAGTTAATGAACACGCACCGTGGCCTCAGGAGTTATATTCAGCATTACTTGGATTAAAATTGATGTTTAATTTTCAAAGGAATTTCCAGCATTAGCCTTTAGCAGTCTTATCCTCAACCCCACATTCAAAGAATGTCTCTTGCTTTTCTGTGGCGCGTGGGGTTCCCAGGTGTGCCTAAAACCATTCCATCGCTCTCCATGTGGCTGAGAAATCCATGACTGGCATTCATTCAGCATTCATCAAGCAATTATGTATCACGCGCTGGGCAAAGTGCTCAGTGTAAAAAAGGGCTTCACAGGTTGTTTGTGTCTGAATAATAGATGAGCACTATAATTCTCATCAAAGCTGAAGGAGAATCAGTCAAAAGAAAAGGTGACATTCATTAGAATACCAAGTTGCCACTCATTTTACTGCTACCACATTTGAGACACTGATGATGAGGAAAAGATCAAATATTTAGTTAGGTTGTGGGGGCAAGAATGACCCCAGAGCAGTAAGACAAGTGGAGGCCAGGACCAGTTTCTGTTGTTTTTTAGTGACTGCAATTGTAAGACCCATAGATTATAAAATAATGTTCTGATTTCAGAAATAGTAAAATACAAAGGAAAAAAATGTGCCACAGAATTAATTAAGTGGGTTAGAAATTTAAGAATCCCAGTTGTTTGTTTTTATTTGTTTGTTTTGTTCCAATCGAGAAAAATACAGATATGAAACTATATCATAGAGGGCACAAAGCCAGCTGTGATTCTCCATATGAGTTGGTGAGCTCAGTTTGCTCATTGGATAGGCTTGACCATCAGAGAGGGCAGCCGAGGTTCCTTTTGCTGGGAGGAAACTGGAATTTTAAGAGTAATGACTGCCATGCTTGCATTTCTGCATTGGGGCAGGCAATTTTTAGGGGGACATCGATTGCTAGCATGTTCTCCTTATATTACACAGAAGCAGCCTCCTTAAGATATCCACTTAATGGTCCCGATCTGCTCTAGGACCTACGTGGGGTAAATTGAATTCTTCATGCCCACACATTCCTTGAAATGTGTCAGTTTATTGCTCCTACTTCCCTTTTCTCACTTTTTTCAACCATTTCTCAAAGGTTCCAAAGGATCGAGATGAACTTTGGCATTCTTCAGAGTAGCGCACATGCATTTATTATTTAATAAATACTAATGCAAGAGCTTCCTCTTCCAGCGTGTCTCTGCAGCTGTCTCCGCATTAGGCACTTGGTTGATTTGGCCTTATCATTTGTTCATATTACCCTTGGGAGTAAGTGTAATTATTGCCCCCCTTCTTTTTTCAATTACAGCAGTTGTAGTTTACAGAAAGATCATGCAGAAAGTACAAAAGGACAGAGTTCCTGTACCCCCCACAATACACACATGGTCTTCCCTGTTATTAATACTTGGCATTTGTGTGCTGTTGTTACAATTGATAAACGGTACTGTACTATCGTGCAGAGTTTACATTAGGGTTCATTATTTGTGTGTGCGCATGTGTGTTTCTGGTAACATGTATACAACCTAACTTTTCCCATTTTAAACACTTTCAACTATAAAATTCAGTGGTTTTAATTACATTCATGATGTGGTGCTACCATCATCACCATCTATTACAAAACTTGTCCCATCACCCCAAATAGAGACTCTGAACCAATTAAGCATTAACATCCTATTCCCTATCCCCACCCTGGCCCTTGGTAACATGTATTCTAGTTTCTGATTATGAATTTGCTTATTCTAATTATTTCATATCAGTGAGATCATACAATATTTGTTTTTGTTTCTGGTTTATTTCATTTAACATGATGTCTTCAGGGTTTATCCATGTCGTAGCTTGTATCAGAATTTCATTACTTTTTAAGACTGAATAATATTCCATTGTATGGGTATACCACATTTGGCTCATCTATTCATCAGTTGATGGACACGTGGGTCGCTTCCCTTGTTTGGCAATTGTGACTAAAGCTGCTATAAACATCAGTGTGCAAACATATGTGAGAGTCTCTGATTTCAGTTCTTCTGTGTATATACTTAGAAGTGGGATTGCTAGGTCATATGGTAATTCTATATTTAACTTTCTGAGGAACTGCCAAACTGTTTTCCACAATGATTGCATTATTTTACATTCCCACCAATAATGTCTGAGTGTTTCTTTCTCCACATCCTCTCCAAGTCTTATTTTCTGTTTTTTTTTTTAATACCATTCTAGTGGGTGTGAAATGGTATCTGATTGTGGTTTTGATTTGCATTTCCCTAGTGGCTAATGATTTTGAGCATCTTTTCACGTGTTCAGTGGGCATTTTTATATCTTCTTTGGAAAAATGTCTCTTCAAGTCTCTTGCCTACTTTTTAATTGAGCTGTTTGTCTTTTTATTGTTGAGTTGTAGGATTTCTTTATATATTCTGGATATTAAACCCTTATGGGATATGCGGTTTCCGGATATTTCCTCCCATTCTGTAGGTTGTCTTTTCACTTTTGTGATAAAGTTCTTTGATATACAAAAGTTTTTAATTTTGACAAAGTCCTATTTATCTATTTTTTTCTTTTATAGCTCATGCTTTTGATACAGAGCAGGACCAACACCTGCTCTAGGACCATACACAGGAGATATTCTTCCAGTCATTATTCCTGAAAAACAAATCACCCCAAATTTAATAGCATAAAATAAACAACCATTTTCTTATCATGCTCACAGATTCTGTGGGTTAAGAAATCAGAAATGTTCCTGCAGAGGTGCTTGTATCTGCTCCATGATTACTGGGGCCTTGGCTGGACAGACTCCAAGATGTCTGCAAGAGACCCAATGGAGGGTCCTGGAATAATCTGAGCTCTCTCTCTTTCCCGTGTGTGGTGGCTGATGTCAGCTGTCAGCTGGGACCTTAGCCAGGAACCTGCCCACAGCCCTGGGGCTGCTTGGGCTTCCCTCCAGCATGGTTGTTGGATTCTAAGAACCAGTATCCCAAAGAGAACACAGGGGGAGACTTTTATGAACTAGCCTCAGAAGTCATAGAGTTACTGCTATGATAGTCACAGTCTGCCCCATTTTAGTTTCCTTGACTGATCAAGTAAATACCACACATTGGGGGGTTTAAACAATGGAAATTCATTAGCTTATGATTTTCAGGCCAATGGAAGTCCAAACCAAGATGCCATCAAGGCAATGCTTCCTTCCTGAAGACTGATGTTCTAGGGTTGGCTAATGGTGATCCTTGGTCCCCAGCTTTTCCGTCACATGGCAATGCACATGGCGGTCTCTCCTGGCCGCCCCCTTCCCTTCCAGGTTCTATTTCATCTTCTTGCTTTCTATGGCTTCCTCACTCTCTGTCTGAATTCCATCCTCTTATAAAGGACTCCAGTAAGAGGACTTAGACCCATCCTTATTGAGGTGGGCCACACCTTATCTGAAGTAACTTCATCTAAAGGTCCTACTTACAATGGGTTCACAACCACAGAAACAGAGTAGATTTAAGAACATGTTTTTCTGGAGTGCATACACCCCTCTGGATGGGAGAGACATGTCCAACTCACATAGTAAGAACAAAATGTTGAATGAGAGATAATTTCGCAACCATCTTTAGAAAATAAAATCTGCTACAATTATGGAATAAACCTTAATGAATAACTAAGTGATACCTGCACTGGCTATCAATAATTCTCTCACATATTTCGAATTCTTCTCCTTTTGAGAATTCAGGGTGATGGCATGTTCACACTCCCTCGAGGTTAGCCAAAGCCATCTGACTTACTTTGGCGAACGAAATGTGATGGAGGAGACATGCCTCCTACTAAGGGGAACATGCCTTTACTGCCGTAGGACTCTCAGGCACTCCCTTCCCTGTGCAGTGAGCTGGAGCCACGCTGCTGTCTACCCCCGGCCCCCGTTGTCCCTGCCACCCCATGCTGCCCCCACCCCACACCACCCATGCCAGCCCAGCATTGAGAGGAGCCTCCCGGACTCCACCCAGCCAGCGAGGACATGCCATGAGTAAGAATCACCTGTTGTTCCTCAGCAGTGAACACTGAGCTTGTAGCACACAGTGATTTTGTCAAACCTGGCCAGACTACCACTGCGTATCTGCTCCTCAAATACGGCTCGTTTGTGGCCCAAGAAAAGAATTTGAAAGACAAAAAAAAAAAAAAAAGGATTAAATAGCATATGGCAAATACGGGGAAACATAGTGTCTTAAATTCCCAGTACTGACGAAACAAGGTACTGCAAACCGAGTGGCTTTAAACCCCAGAACTCTATTGTGCTGCAGCACTGGAGGCTGGATTCCCGAAATCTAGGGGTCGACAGGGCCACACGCCCCTGAAGCCTGGAGGGTTCTGGAGGTGGCTTGCGGAATCTGGACATCACTCAGGCTCTGCCACCGTTGCAGGGGCAGCTGCCCCCGCCTCTCTGCCTCGCTCCATATAAGGACCTCAGTCATATGGGATCTGTCTTCACTAATTACATCTATAAGGACGCCATTTCCAAATGGGATCAAGTTCACAGGGCCTGCAGTTAGGACTCAGATACCTCCTTTTGCAGGACACAATTCAATCCATCACAGATAGAATGCAAAATCTTGTCTTTGTATGGCCCTGGGTGTGTAGTCAAGAGACGGGAGAGACATGCTCCCACACCCTTCGCTCACTGGAAACTCGGGAAGCTGCCCCTGCCCTCCACCTCAGCTGTGCACACTTCATAAGGTGGAAAGCAGGGCTTTCAAAATTTGCAGTAAAGCATACATAAAATACCTGGCTTATAGTGTGACATAATTTTTTTTTGTATATGAGCTAATCTTGCAGATTTATTATGAAATAATAAATTCCATATAGATTTTGCAATACGAGTATAAAACCTGAAACTTCTGAATTTCATTGAACTTGTTCTAACTGAAATCCTGTTATTTTGAAATAAATTCTTTCCTTCCCCTCCTTCTGTCCTTTTATATAATGAATCACCACCTTGGAAATATAGATAATTGGGCTTGTCACCTGCAGCTGCCTTCATTAATTGTATATTATACATCTTATAACATGAATGTCTCCAAATTTAGTTTCAGTTTTGCTACAAATAAAATGTCCTTACCCCCGAGAAAAGGCATGAATAACTATAAAAGTTATTCTTCAAATTAAAATTTGTAAACAACAAAATAGATTGCTTCCTTTGTTCTTAAAAAATAAATCCCTGCAATAAAATAAACTTATATTCTCATCTTTGCAATGCCACCCAAGCACCTACTACATAAGTTAAAATAAACAGGCTACTTAAAAATAAGTTCTTATTCATTATTTACCTTTCACTAAATAATTCAGATTCACCTCTGCATAATAAAAGATGTGACACAGCCACTAGAAAGTGTCAGGTGTCTATAGGCCTGGCTATCGCGAGGAAAGGGGGGGGCAGTCGATTGCCTTAAAAGCGCCAGGCCCACCCAATGGGTTATCATTTGGCCATAAAAGAATGAAGTATTGATGCTTGTTTCAACATGGATGAGCTTTGAAACCATGATGCTAAGTGAGAGAAGCCAGACTCAGAAGACCACATACCACAGGCTGCCATTTATACAAAACATCCAGGAAGAGGCAGATCTATGGAGACAGAAAGCAGATTGGTGACTGCCTGGGGCTGGGGCATTGGGGAGTGAGGGCTAAAGGATTGTGCTTTCTTGTTGGCAATGATGAAATGGTCTAAATTTGATTGTGGTGATGGTTACACAACTCTGGGAAGAGATTCAAAACCACTGAATAGTGCGCTTTAATGGGTGAATTGGATGACATGTGAAGTTAATCTCAAGTTTGTTATAAAAAGAAAGAAAGAAAAAGTTTAAGCCTCATATTAAAAAAGCTCAAGGGTCTGCCCTCCACCTCCCACCGCAGCCTGTCAGGTCTGGAGGGATGACTCTCAGGGTTTGCTGTGATTTCGGGGAAAGTTCAAGAAACCAGGGCAGATGGGAAATCCGTGGGCGTCCTTGTGACCCAACCCAGCTGCCCCGCGAGGGGCCCCGCGGCCGATCCGGAGCCCGCGACCTTCCAGGTGGACGTGGCCCGCGGGGAGCGCTGAGCCCAGCGCTGCGGCGGGGCTCGGCTCGCCACCCCGGAGTCCGGCCGGTCCGCAGACCTGGCGCCCTGCTCGACGTGCTCCCCAGCAACTGGAGGGCCGGACAGGCGCCCCCGGTCGGAAGCTTACGTGTTCCCGATAGCCCAAAGGGGAGGCAGGGCCAGGGCTGGCCTATCCACACCACGGAGTGCCCCCCAAAAGTCCCAAGGAAGGCAGCTCCTGCTGGTGGGCGAAGGCAGGCACAGAGGGACGGATATTGTACCATCTCACTGAATGTGAAATATCTAGAAGTAAACTCACAGGGACAGAAAGCAGATTAGAGGTTATAGGGTCTGCGGGACGGGGCTGAGGAGTTATTGCCTTAAGGGTAGAGAATGTCTATGGGGGAAAGACAAGGTTTGAAAATAGACTGCGGGTTGGTTGCAAAACATCATTTTAGTGATTTTTAACCGTACCGCTTAAAAACGGTTAAAATGGCACATTTTATTATAGATAGATGTTACCACAATAAAATAACATTTAAAAGTAAGAGCGGGGAGGGAGGAAGCCAGAAGAAAGCCCCGCCGATAGGGGCCTTGCCGGCCCGTCTCCAGGCTGGGTGGGGTGTCTGCCGACCCCAGCCCGGGCCCTGGTCCCTGCGGGGAACCGGGGAGGCAGGCGCGCCCCTCCCGGCCCAGGCCCGGGAGGTGTCGGGTGGGCTCGGGACCCTCACTGCGGGCAAGCAGGGGATCGCCGGGACGGGACTCGGGGTGCAGGAGGAGGACCCCGGGCTGCCCGGGGCGGGACTCTAGGAGCGAGGGCGGCCGCGGGTGGCCGGGGCGGGGAAACGGGAGCGGGCGGGCGGCGCCAGGTGCGGCCTTCCGGACGCAGCTCTGTCCCCGGTGGCGGTGGCGGTCCATGGCCGAGGTGGCCGAGCCCGAGCCCGGGGCGGTCCCGGAGACGCCGGCCTGGCAGGCCCCGGAGCCTGCGGGCGCCCAGGTAGGGGAGGCCCGGGACAGGGGAGGCCGCGGGGCAGCTCGGCCCGGGGGCGGGGGGCGTCGATTTCGGCCCCGAGGCGCCTCGGCCGCGGCGCGAGCCCCTGCGCGGGTTCGGCCCCGACGGGAGCGTCCCGGCGCTCCGCGGTGGTCTGGGGGCGCCTGGGGAGCCCATCACCCCCGACGGCGGGGAGCTCCTCGCGCCGAAGGGCTGGCTGGGTGCTCGGTTCTAAGGCGGGCGGGCGGGGGTGGGGGGCGCCCGGGAGAGGCCCTGCGCGCCGCCACCCGCTGCGGGGGTGCTCTGTGCCTTTCCAGCCGCAGAGTTACGAGATCCGCCGCTACGCGGCCGCCAAGTGGGTGAGCACCGCCGTGGAGTCCCTGGACTGGGACTCGGCCGTGCAGGCCGGCCTCGCCAGGCTCAGCGGCTACATCCAGGGCAGAAACGAGAAAGGTGAGAAAAGCGCTCCAGCGTCTCGTTAGCTCCCTGGTGGCGGAGTCCCCTGGCTCGTCGTTGACTTTTCGCTTATTAAAGAAATAGCCTGTGTGAGCGAAAAAGCACCGGCTTCCCGGAGCTGAAGGCTGGGGGACGGCTCTCCTCGGGCCCCGAGCCCTGCGGAGGCGGCCGGGCCGCTGCTGCTTTCCAGCCTCTGCTCCTCCCTGCGCTTCTGCTGCGGGAATCCTGGCTCCTTGCAGCTGGTGAAAGTCCCCTTCAGGATGACTTGGTGTCTGGAAGGAACAGGACATCAGCAGGCAGGAAGGACACAGAGCAAAAAATGGGGACGCTCAAAAAAACACGGCCTCTGCTTCTGTCTGGGCTCTCTGGAAAGTTATGGGACACAAAGGGTCCCTTAGGACCTTATGGGACCTACAGAGCCCGAGGGATCTCAGTGTGTGAATTGTAAAAAAAAAAAAAACAAAAACGAAAAACAAAAACCTGGGCTGTATGATCTCTTAATTTGCCTTCTGTTCCTAAAAATCATTTATTAACCAAAATTGTCGATTGCTCACAAAGTGTTTAATGTGGGCTTATAGTTAACATCTACCTTATTTTTGTAAAGGTGAAAACTATAAAGGTAAATATTTATGTTGATAGCGTAAAGTAAATAAATTCGGCTAAAAAAGAATACATTAAATAAAAAAAAATCAACACTACAAATTTGCTTGCTCTTTTCCCTGTTCATTTTAATATCCATTTTTATGGCCACCCAGAGCTGAAAATGCAGATGACAGCCCCAGTGACGAGCTTCGTCGAGCCGGGCCCAGGCCCCTTTAGCCAGTCCAGAGTCACCATCTCCCTGTACGTCCCCTCAGAGCAGCAGCCCGCCCCGCCCCAGCCTTCAGAGCCCGGAGTCTTCATTGAGGCCAGAGCCGAGATGACCGTGTTTGTCCGGTGAGTGGCATTGGCTGCAGCCCTGCCAACCGCTTCCTTCACCTGCCTGCAGGTGGGTTCGTGCCTGCGCAGGCTTCTCACCCTCCCAGAAACACAGTTCGAAGGTATTTCGTGGGGCTTTCTTCTGGCTTAGTTTCATATGCATCTGAGCTCTGTCATAAGATACAAGCAGTTCATTTAATGAAAAATAAACCAAGTACTTTCCAGACACAACGCAAATCACACACACACACACAAATACCTGAGAGCACAGCAAGTGCTAATGGATACCTTTTGGATCCTGCCTTCCCTTGGTGGACCCCTTCTCTCCTTCACTCCACCACTAGCCTGTCAGAAGACTGTCTCTGTCTCTGCTTCCTCCCCTCCCATGTGCTCCTGAGACCACCTCCATCTGGTCCCCCCTTCCCCCCTCGTCTCCTTGGAACCACTCCAGCCGCCCTCCCCAGGGCCCGTCTATTTGTCACAGAGCTCTGGTCCGCTCCCACGCCACCCAGGCAGCAGCCCATTCTGTCCTTTGAACTCATTTATCCTGTAATGTGGAGGCCACTGCCTTGTCATTCTCCTCCTGCTTCTTTCCTTCCATTGGCCCCTCTTCCTCTGGACTGCCCACTAAGGTGGCTTCAACCCCGGAGTGGCCGTCAGCTCTGTTCCGTGCTCCAACCCTGATTTCCCTCCCTGCTGGACTGCTCCTTTGGGGGTGAGGAGGGCCTCCACTCTAAAGTGGGCCTCCCTCCACTCCCGGGCCTTCTCTGTTCTCACTGCCCTTCTGCCAGCCCCTTCCCAGACAGGGTCTGCTCAGTCGCCATGACTACACTCTGCCCGGACAGCTGGTCCCCAGGCCCCACCCACTGTCCTGTCCCCACGGTTCCTTCCTCATCTCCCAGGGACCTCCCCGCATGCTGTCTCTGTATACCCAGGAGTCTGCTCACTGCCCAGCTCCCTGCAGGGTCCCAGGGCGCTGGGTGCCACCCAACATGGGCAGACCCCCTCCCCCACTGGTGGTGCCCTCCACGTCCCCCCCGCACTGGAC